>JAQBSW010001133.1:0-148275 GCA_029291075.1 Eudiplozoon nipponicum
TACATTCAGAAGCTTAAAGCATTCGACCACCGATGTTTGATAACTATAGACTATAGACGCTATAAACAACTAACAGACAACCCCGATATCCGTAGACGTATTTGTGGGGCCGCCAACAAATGCTCCTCATTATACAAACAAATAAGACTCCATCAACTGCGCTGACTCGGCCATCATTTACGTATGCCTTTAATTCGATTGCCCGTAGAGCATTATTCACCTAGCAAGCATTAGAACCATCTAAACAAAAGCTCTGTGGGTTTGAAAACACCAACTCATTGTATTTAACCAGTCGTCGAACAACATAATACAAAACTCCGCCAGCCGCAACGCACTTGCACGCGCTTCGACCTCTCCATGACCATCATCAGATGGGTGCCGACGGCAAACTGACTAGCGAGGATCAAACCGCATTGAATATATATGGAAAGCAAAATTAGATATGCGGCTCTCACCTCTAGTGAGACTTGCATACATTGTACATGACTGGAAATGTCGGCTGCACAACTTCTATGCAGTCACGAACATTAGCTGTTTGTAGCTTTCGCCACACACATGTATATAGGCAATACAATTAAATAATAATTGATTGCGCATATTTAATTTTGCTTTCCATATATATGCAATACGGTTTGATCCTGGCTAGTCAGTTTGCCGTCGTACTCTGATGGTGATTATGGAAGACCGAAACGCGTCAGTGCGTTGCGGCTGGTGGTAGTTTTGTTATGTTGTTCGACAACTGGTTAAATACAATGGGATTGTTGTTTACTTCAAGCTCGCAAACATGATTTAAAGAATAGTTGCCACTACCCGCGCAAACAATAACTGTTAATTGTAAGCACTAGAATGTTGTAATAATTGAGGTGGACAGATTTTAGCATTGCAGAAACAACTAAAGTAAACTAAAAAAATAGGTGGTATAGAACACATTCATCTACCAAGATCAGGTTCACGTTCGAGGCATAGTACTTGGTTGGAATTCATGCGCGATATGGCATTGAACTGAGCTCAGTGGAAATCTTGTTGCAGATTTCAAATAGAATCACCTTCATTGTCCTTCCCTAGTTGATCAGAGTTAATCGCGAGGTTTGGTCGTTTCTACGAAGCGATGCAGTGAAAATCGCAGGTAAGCTATAATGCTGATGTCGTCTCACCTTAAAGCTGACTTGGCTATAATGGTGTGTGAAGTAGTCTAGGTTTCCCTATTTCTGTGTGTTACATAGGACAGTATCTCCATTTAAACTATATCCTCCTCTTCGGTAACATTTAATTATTTTAAGTCACCATTTTCGTCTGGTTTACCTTTCATTAAAAAATTTTTCACTTTAGTCACGGTTCTGTGGCATTGAAGAATCAGTTATTATTGGCTGTTCTATTGCTGACTATGATTAGGTCAACCATGTGAAGTAGGAGATGGACAACAATATGATGTTAAATATTATAATTTAAATATATTAATTAATTTAATATAAAACTCAGTGCACAAAAATGAATGAGAGTGTCAGTCCACGATAGCGTATAATAACTGGAAAAGCTTTCGAAATTGCTTGAAAATACTAGACATGAAAGCAATTATATACACTGTGATACACTTTCCAAGAAGATTTATATCTCAATTAACCTTCTCAACTGATGAAAAACGCCGTACCGATCCTAATTAAAATAGAAAGCGATAACAAGAATTCCTTTCATGAAAGAAGTTTGAATCTAGCTAAAAATTAAACCACTCGTTTTACTTTGAAAATTTAAATTACCAAACAAGCCTGGCAATGCGTATAAAGCATTGCGAACAAAAAATATGTAACAATGTATTTTACGTAAGCTAAATTCAAACACGGTATAAATGTTTCAGAATTTATTTACACAAGCACGTGCATTTCACGTGTCTTAAGTACGCTGTGCTGTTATAAAGTTATATGTGAAAGTTTTTCTGCTTTTATAACTTGTTCGGCTACACCGGAGGCACGAATGCGTTGTTACAGTTTCTCATACCAGAAAGCAAACGAAGTGAAGTCGTTCTTATATTTGACCAAGTTAGTTGGGTCCTTTGTGCTAATAAAGGCAGTGATCACAATAGTCATGTCATGTAGACAAGCTTTTACGATTACTATTGTCTATGCTAAAATATTCATATTTCCTTCTCTTCGATAAATGTCTCAGAACACAAAATTCAATTTGTAGCAATGCAAATTAACTATTAAAAAATAAGCAGTGGTTTGCCTGCTTGGAGCGTCATTAAAACAATTTGAAATGATATTTATTTATCGTTTTTTTTATGATTGTCTGCTGTATCAACCTCTCAATTCATCTAGGAATTTCTCTATCGGTCGATTCAACTTGAAAAAGAGCTATTTGCATGTCCTACGATACAAGGGTAGCAGCTGCTTCTGAGTTACGGCCTAAGAACTCTGCTTAATCAATCGTGTCAGGGCTCGGAGGTTGTCTGGCATGTTGATGAAAACGCCGACGTGCTACACGCCTACATTCTCTACCAGATGCGGACTATCATTGGCAGTAAGTTTTGCCGTGGGCTCAACCTTCGCCACCATGAAGTTGTTTCTGGCGCGTAGGCGAGTGCATGTCGGGCATAGCCTTGTTGCTGGTTGGCTCACACGGTCTGAGCTAGGTGATTTAGGCGCTCCAAAAGGCCATATATTGTACAGTGATCTTGGGGCGTTCACGGTACTGGTTGGTCAGGCAGTGTATATCCACTCAATAAACCAGTGTTTCCAGAGCAAAGCCTGTAGCTCTTAATACTGTAAATCGAGTGAGGTGCTCAACTAGGTTTAATTTGGAATTCCATGATCCAGGGACATCATAGCACATCGAACGCAAAACTTCCTTCAACGTAAGGGGCACTCACTCAGCTGTAGCGTAGGTTTGAGAGTGATAGGTCGCTGCTCGGAAATGCCTAGTGTGAAGGAGTTTGTTCCCCTTATTCAATTCATTGGACTCGAGAAGAGCATTCTAGTCGGTAAAGACCACTTGTGTTGCACTAAATCGACATAGCCAGTTTTCTTCTAAGCAATTTACAGTTATCTAAGTGTTAGTAAGATTCAAAGGTTCAAACTTTACTCATCGGATAAATTTGTCGACCATAGAGAACATAGGCAACCTAGCAAAGTGCTACACGCAGCGGACCAACCAATTCGTTAAGAATAAATTGTCTAACGTTTCTCGTTCTACAGTTTTCAACGTTAGCATCTGATACAAATTCGAAGGTAACTACGAATATTTTTCCCATGCCCTGCCAATACAAAGTCTAAATGCGGTGCACGGCGCCGGGATGCCTTAGAGTTTCATTTAAATAGCGGTCAGTACTACTCGTATGAACCTTAGGATATAAGATTGTATAGTTCACATCAGGAGCTCTTTTTGAAAGGTCGAAACTCTCTATGATAAAGACAACGAATTTCTGTTTTGTAATTGACTGATTATTTATTGGCATGTGGAATCGATACCCTGTACTTGCTTATATGATGTTATGCAATATTGGCCTGGGCATCCGTCAGCTTCTAGCACTGCTCCTCTGCTTACATCCGAGTCGTCTGTCGCAAACTGACTTTCGTCCAAATGGTAAAGTAAAAATTGTGGCGTCTATCATTTTCGGCTTACATGGGGCAAACATTATTTGGGCCCCTTCTATCTACCATTATATACGCGCGATATAGTCGATATAAATGCATTATGTCTATAAATCTTCACAATTATTCTATAGTTGTTGGCACCATATAATCCACAATATGTTGTAAGTTCGAAGCAAATTGCATACAACCATAGTCATAAAACATATGGTCCAGAAATCACACTTGTTAACCTATCTAAATCTTTTCAGAAATAACATGCAATCACCGTTCTATGGATTTGGGTAACATCGTCTTAACCCGCGCACTTAACTGTTGTTCTGTGATTGCCAAAATAAAAACCTAGACAACATACGATGTCGTAAAGGTCAACTCGATCGAGACGGAGTCGATCATTCTTCGGAACACCTTAGGTGCGTTATTCACACCAACTGAAATCCAAGTAAATTGGTAATAAAATGGGGCACATTCACTGCCAAACGCCTATTAACCAAAAGCCTGCTATAGGTCAAATACGGAAAACAACTTGCCGTCCGCCAGCCGCAGGAAGAGATCATAAAGCGTATGTACACACGTAGGATTGCTCTAATCCAACGGCATTTTCATCTTTTGCGTTGCTTCAGTAGCGGCATCGAGTCGTTCGAAGAAGCGGCGTTTAATCTCGGTTTTTCGCGACCGTCGTTTAACTCTAGCGATAGTATAAAGCACTTTACCGCAGAAACTGGAACTTGCAGTGCAATGGTGGGGTTGGAAAACGATGTCGTACTGGATTAGAAAATCTTCCCACCATTCTGGTAACCCACGTATCTCAAATTTGGCTGGAGTCCTACCTACCGACTGGATAGAAATTGTGGCCTTCGGCCTAGATGGAGATACGTGTTTGCTCGTAAAATCAATAGTCCACATCCATTTTCTAATTAAATCTAAACCAACTAGAGTGTTTGATTGTTTGCACTAATAAAAACATAGAGTATATATCATCGTTGGTTTATAAATTATTACGCCGATATGCCGCAGCCACCATCATCGCCATAAAAGCTTGATATAATTCGGTTTTTGTAGGTCGCACTTTCTCTACCGACTGGACATAGGAAAACGTAGACATGGGCTCCAATATCCAGTTGCATAACCACAAGTTGTTCGTTGAAGAGTTCTAATAGTGTAACTTAGAAATTCTTAGATTTGACAATGTTTTCCAAACTTCTTCCACATTGCGGGCCATTTAATGTCGAGCAGACTGCCATAGTATACAAAGCATCATCCGTTGATCCACAATGCTGCACACGATTATGTTTGCCATTCTTGACTACACATATGCTATAGTTGGGCAATAGAAGGTAAAAATTATTGCTACCTCAACATTGTTGTTCCCGCGGATAGTCACAATGAATTTTCTGTCTCAATAACAGTTTATTAGTCATATTTTCTTCTATAGGAGCTGGGTTAGTAACGTAGCGGTAATTTTTTTACGTGATTGGCTGTCGCCACCCATCGCGGATTCGCTTTTTATAATGTGACTAATTAACAGAGGTGATGTCGCATCTGAATGCTTGTGTTATGGTTTTATACATAATGCCACCATGGCTGAATTTTACAAACCTAGGACTTTTCTTTTAGACTGACGGGTGAGATAGACCCATTTGGCTGCAAAACTGGCAATGAATCCGTTGGCTTTGACATCCTCCAGTTATTTTGTGCAATGCTGTCCAGAGAAAGCTCATGCGACTGTGGTTTTGGACTGTACAACTCGGCAAACATATCTCGAGATCTGGTATAAATGTGTCCATAATTCGCCGTTTGAATTCTTTATACGGGAATTTCACTAGTAATTATCATAGGACTGCCATCAAACGATCTACCAACTCCTGAATCGCTAAGTGTACGATCGGCGTATTAAAGCAAAAATTGAGCGCTTAAATTAAGGCCTAAAATTTTGAGAGCCATGGACGTGGTCTTTCAGCATAACTTGGTGCGAGCAAAGGATCAATTTTCGATGTAAGCCGGAAATAACTGGAGGTCTGTCGTAAACACAGGCAGAGGTTCGCTTTGTGTTCTCACTTTGGATCGGCCGCCATTATTGTATTTGCCCAAGTGAGTTTGTTCGCATATGCTAATTCCATTGGTGCTCACAATAACTGTGTCGTTTATACAAGCTTTAATATTGGATATTCCTTCTGCAAAAGTATTCATAGCACAGCTTTCAACCGCACTAGCTCATCTATAGAAAATTTAGAATCCACGCTACAACCTGCGGCAATTTAAAATGGTTATGTACAAATAAGTAGTGCTTTTGCACATAACGCGCGCTCCCTTAATAAATCAATAAAAATTATATACTTCACTCATAGTTATTGCCTTAGGATCATCTGCTGTCTCATGCAGTTCTTTCATCCCTTCACCGTTTCAAACATCCAGTCCCTCCAGATAATACTTTCTGATTAAACTGATTACCAAAAAGGAATCATATGCGCGATCTCAACATCAAAGATAAAAGCTGCAACAGTCAATGTATCAAAGTTTAATTCCTCAACTAGGAACGCGCGGCCTAATGCTTACATACAGCCAACACGTAACCATTAACTTCACGCTTATGCTTCAGTGAAGCATAAGTCCATTATTCCGGTGTAATGATATGTAGTATAAGTATTATTTTCAATATTAGCAGTAGTATTAGTAATATTATTATTATTATTATTAGTAGTAGTAGTAGCAGTAGTAGTAGTAGTAGTATTATTAGTAGTAGTAGAAGTACAATTAGTAGTAGTAGTAGTAAAAGTAAAAGTAGTAGAATGAAGGCTGTTGACATGAAAAAAATGCAAGACTAGCGCTTTAAAACAAATCCTAATGCATCAGTGGTTCTATCGACAGCTGAGTAATTTCAGTTGTGACCATAAGGATAAACCAAAGACAGCATGAACGGAAAGTATAATCTCATACACATTTGTTTCGAGCTTACTGGCGACTCATCAGCAGGAGCCGGTATTACGCACTTTAACCACTACAAATTTGTGTGAGGAATGTGGAATAATAGGACGATCCCACATTCCTCACCCAAATATATAGTGGTTAAAGGGCGTAATACCGGCACCTACTGATGAGTCGTCAGTAAGCACGAAACGAATGTGCATGAAATTATACTTTTCGTTCATGCTGTCTTTGGTTTATCCTTCGGGTCACAACTGAACTAATTTGTTAATAGGTTCGCAACACCCAATACATACTTACATATATATTAGCTCTCCGAAACAAACAGTATTTAGTTGAGTAATTTATCTTGCAGGAAACTAACTTTGAAGAGTTAAAGGAGAAAGGTGACGCTATCAACATATCCATCGTACAACCAATGGACTACATGCTGATTTTCTGTTACTTGCATTATGCAATGAAAAATGCTTGATCTTTTTAGTCATATGGATCCAGGCTCTATCGTAGCCCACTTTGCAAAGGTCCACATTTGTGCATTTGTGACATTTGAGTTTCGTGTGCTATAATATTCGGTAGCTTCTAGAATTAAATTAGTTAAATCGGTTATTTTTTTAGAATATCAAGAGAAATGCTGAAATGATGGATGTTGAATAAATTTCCAGACAAAGCTTAATAAAAGCACTTTTATGAGAAACAATAATGTAGTTGTCATCAATAAAAAATCACATGAATTCCAACTTTTCGAAACAAAAGGTCATCATTAAATGGTAAGCAGAACACAGCTATTTTTAAAAATTGATTTCAAAGACGAAGCTGATCTAAGAGAGGTAAAATGTGTTTCTATAAATTTTCTAATGTTTAACAGAACAATAAGCATGTAGATGCAATAACTGGTACCTTTACCATGGGAACTGACTATCTGAATTCATCACATGAAATGTTTTTTAAATGTTAGCGGTAAACTAACGGAAAGGACTAAATTTATGATAAAGACTAATTATTATAAAAACAAGCCAGCAAAGTAAACAAATGGCCCTTTAGAATAAAAGTATAATTGATTTTCTAGGAATCATTTGATAAAATTTCGATTGAAATTTAACATTAAATTTGTGAAACACAGACAAATATAACAATGCAGAATATTTTAGAAAATTAAACAAATCAGGACTATCCATTATGTAATTAATTTCTGTTGAAGCATATATTTATATCTCAAAAGTACCTATATAAAACCAATTTCTTTGTATCAAACCAGTGGCAAAACAGCAAATATACAGCAGGAAATATGAGCAATGATAAATAAACACACAGAAGTCACTCGCGAGATTAAGCCCAATATAAAACTAGAGATGCTGTCAATTTTGTCTTTGAAATAACGTTTGAAGAATGTCATGCAGTTAAAAATAAAACTATTTATGTTTAAGTGACGATTGAGAAACTAAGATAGTGTAAATTTATAACAGTTAAATACTTTTGGCGGCGGAGAATGAAAATTATATGTACCATTATGTATTAGGTGTTGCGCACTTAGTAACAAATTAATTCAAATTTGAACAGAAAGGTAAACCAAAGACAGCTTGAACTCAAGGTATAATATTATGTGTACATGCGTTTCGTGCTTACTGTTCACATGAGTTTATACCTTCCGTTCATGCTGACTGGTTTATCCTGAATATATATTAATTTTCTGCCACAAACATTATCTATTATATATTTAATTGAATAATGTCATGATTACTGTGATATACGATAGCTGATATCGATCAAGGCCAGAGTGCATGTATTTGCTGGAGGAACAGGTGTTCAGACATAGTTTTAATACTTTGAACTATAGCATACATTGAAATCCATCATATTGGTACCACGTACCGACTCGGCAACCATAGTGTTATTACCGTGTACCGTTTCGGTACCATAATGTTCATATCGGGTACTGCCACAATAGCTATAGTGTTGGTATCCTCTTCAGACTTCGTATATACGTTATACACAGTAAGTTGACCTTGAAGTCGCATCGTCGAAGATTTTATATGAAGCTAGCTTCACTATTGCAGGTTTGCACATGCGTATACGAGACCTTACCGTCCTATTTTTCCTCATTCCTCATCAAAATATACAGTTCGTAAGCGCGAAACTGTTGTGCACGAGATTTTACGTTCCGTTAATTTGGTTTATCCTTGTGGTCATTTTTGAACTAATTTTTACTAGGTGCGCAACTACAAATACACAATAGTGTAAATTTATTTGGCGATAAAACCACAATATGTCAACGAACTACAGCTAGTAAGATAAATGAAAAGCTATCTGTTGATTAAAGTCCTGAATTCATTTTCGCAGTTAAGGTGCATCTTATGATAAATTAGAGTTTGAATGACCTACAATTTCCTTATACACACTGCACAAATCCCGAAATTGTTAAAGGCTTTCTTTAATCTTCCATAAGATGGACAGTTAAATTTCAACTAAACAAAAAAGTCCCAGAATATGATACTTTAGAGTGACATTTTCTAATGTAGCGCAAAACAAACTCAATCAAATTGAAACAACCAGGTTCATGCTATTTAGCCGGAATGAAAGTTACGTCATATCAAGATTGGATAATCGATAGTTGCTTACCTTGTAAACAAGTCATACACGAATATTGATACCATGGTTGTTGAAGTAAAGCACAAAGTTTCCCGTAGCTGCTCTTTGTGAGAATCGAGAATATTAAACTGCATTGAAAATGCGTTCAAAAAGTCGTCCATGTCACAACAAAGGCAACTGAAAACAGTAAAAGAAAAAACTAGACATACATATGTGATGATAAACGCCATCAATTTATAATATATTAGCTAAGAATTTATATTGTTTAACTGGAAAAAATGAGTCAAAATAAAAATACACCATGATATGCATAAATATAGTGTTCAAAAAAGAACCAAAAATGAGTAAATTTTTTCATTTAGCTTCGAACCCCCCCCCGTGGTAATTTCAGCGCACGAATATATTTTTTTGTTTTTGCATAGTTATGAACAACTTGCATTTATTCCAACAGCGTTTAAATATGGATGCATACTCGCACACCTAGCCGCAGTTAAAACTGAAAAACCTTTTGATGACACGCCGCATATTTAACAGCAGAAAATATTTAATTATGGTCGTACACGCAACACCAAACTTATATCGCAGAAAACAATCTAATATGTGCACCGACAGGAGAGAATTCAATATACAATTGCATTTGTCTATATATGAATGCTCACAGGTACTATTCCAATTATATATAACGTTAGATGCCGCTTGTATTCTTCACACTAGATAGAGAAAAGCTCTATTGTACAATTATGAACTACTTTTAAAATTCATATCGGTTAATAAATTTTTTGCGTATTTCAAAACTAGCTATATCACAATCACTGTCGTTAAATGTAATAAAACTAATTACTAAGTTCTAAATGTGGATTGAGCTAAAGCGTAGCACTCGTTCCTTCTGATTAATAGTTTAGAAAGAAATAAATGCGTCATTGGGATTACAACCATCGTATATACTGACCAACATATTCTTCTAGTCCTACCTTTGTATCGCTTTATATGGCATAATAGCGCCTATGTTTACAATAACCATTTTTTGAAACTTGAGACATTTCAAGGATTCAACGAAAAGGCGTTTTCTACTTTATACACCAAGGCTGAAAACTTGAGGTGAACATCAACCCCATTGTATTTAACTAATCGCACAATATAGTACAAAAGCAGCAGTCTAAAGTACTGACACATTTCGACCTTCATGGCATTTATCAGAGCAAGATAAAAGAGGATCAAACCGGAATATATATTATATATATATATATATATATATATATATATATATATATATTAAACAATGGTGAAAATAGAAACGATCAATATATATATATATATATATATATATATATATATATATATATATATATTAGAGAATCCAGCAACATTTGCAACAGAAATTGATTAACAAAGGCTTGGCACCGTCAGGAAAATCAGCTATTTCCGATCATATATTGGCAACGGGCACCCTGTCAATTCGACCAATTTCACAATTCTACATAAAGCAAAATCAGAGAAATTATTATTTATTTATGGAGCCCTTTACACAAAACAACAAGCACCTGACCTTAATATTCAAAAGTTTCATCAACATGATATTCTTATCGACTGGCCAAGGATAACAAAATTCAACAAAAATCTACTAGTATCCAGTCAAGAACAAACAGGCCCTCGACTAGAATCAACAAACATACAATCGGATTGGCAACAAACTAAAGTGAAAATAACAGAGGCGTATACGTTGACAGAAGTTTCCAAACAATATGAGCGTTTAACACTGCAATCCACATTGGCGCTATTACCATATGGAAATGACAACTTTGCGCAACAAGGTGAAACGATCAACTACACCGGGAAAAATAGCACTTGTATATGTAACAGTGAACAATGCGCACAAATGGTTAATTCTAAAGCCATCAAAACAATAATGACCAGATCTCAGACATCACTTTGCAATACTGCGAGAATGACCTTTACATGCAAACACGCATACACACAAACACAAACGCATACACACTCACCAACTAGCCAAAACAAGAAACAGAAGTAAAAACGAGTCAGATTTGTTACCACTAGCATAATCAATTGAAAACCCAAAATGTATAAATATGTATGATTGTATAAGAGATGATTAGTATTCACGAAATAAATGGCCTTTATCCACTTTGTTATTTATGTGTTCTGTATTCCTAATTATAATTATACTGTGTTAAATTAAAAAGGCATGGATATTATAATATATATATATATATATATATATATATATATATATATATATATATATATATATATATATATATAGAATTTTAAGCCATTAGCGCTGCAAAACCTAGTGATCAATTTGGGGCGTGGTGCCCCCCAGCCAGGAGTGGCAGACCAGAAAAATTCTGATTATTCAATTTACACTTAATATTAGCAATCGGTACTTTTACTGCCAATACATATCTGTGATAATGTAGCAGTGAAGCATTAGTCTCTAAGTGCGACCGCGCCGAAGAGGAATCAGGAGGAAATATGCCGGCGTTTTCAGCCGAATAGACGAGTTATTTCAGACCGTCATCTGAGTTTAAGCCGATGTTGGCACCACTAGATGTGGAAAGGCCACAGTTGTGGTTCGAAAAATTTGAAGCATCAGTTCGAGCCCAAGAATTTACATTGGAAGCACCTATTGTGCGTGTAGCTGTCCAGGAATTAGTGGACCGGACAGTAGCAGTCCAATTGGAATTGCCGGTTGACCTCACGTATGAAGAATACAAAAGACGCGTGTTGGATCATTTCCGGGCTAGGCCTCAGGAAGTGTTCTTAGAATTATACAGCCTGAAACCATTAATGGGTGAGATGCCCATGGATACCATGGCACGTATCAAGCGGTGGTTCTCGAAGCTTACCGAGTCTTTACCCAGCTTGCAACCACATGAGGCCATCATGTTCATGCTGCTGGATCCTACCAGATACGGTGAAATATCCAGCGCCCAGGGAGGCCTTGAAGAGAGACTTCAGGCTCTTCAAAGTTCGGCCATAATGACAAACAAAGTGGCAGCTGCATCTCCACGCATGGGTCCAGTTACGACATCTGACAGGAGCGACATACCGTTATTGGAATTCTTCGCGGCATAATAAGCAGTTCCGCGACAGAAGGCAACAGCCACTGGCCTGGAAGCAAAGTAAGTATATAAGGACTCCAGCTCCGACGAATACGACGTATAAGCATCAGCAAAACCCATGTACTGCTCCTCGAGAACGGCCAGTGCAGTAGGGTAACAGGGTGCACAATCTCACAAATAAAGGTGGGAAAGAGCAGGGCACAAATATAAATCCTTTGGTGGCTCCGACGGGTAGATCGAATGAAGACCAGCAGATCAAACAAAAAAGTGGTCCGAACCAGATGGCCTTTGAAGAAAAGGAAGTGTGGGAAACATTGCCAAATGTAAGAATTTTCATTAAAGTTAAATTTTTAGAACTCTTCAACGGACAGCCAGTAATAATGCAATTGGATACTGGAGCTGATGTGTCGGTACTACCATTGACTTGGCCATTGAACAATGTAAAACCTACGAAAGCAAGTTTATGTCAGGCATCGGTCGCATCGATGGTGGCTGTGGGCGAGTGGGACACGAAGTTGTTAATAAATGAAAATGTCTATCATATGTCTTTTCTTGTTTCGAATACGCAAACGCCCTTATTGGGACTTGATTTCATTAGAAAATGGGTTAAGACGATAGACTGTCAAAATAAACGTGTATGCCTATCGCGGCCTGAGGGAATAAGTTCAATAAAGTCTATATGTACCCCTAAGATGCAGGAGGAGACCAGTTGTCTGCCTGGGTGGTGGAAGAATCTTCAAACCCAATATAACATTATATTCCAACTGCCTGATTGTAGCGAGCGTCCAGGGCCGACGGTCGACCAGTTTAAGCTATGGCTAGAACTAAATGACGGTTACGAACGACCAAAAGTATATGGTGCTCCTCCAAAGAAATTAGAAGCAGCGACTCGTGCAACCCAAGAAATGATAGAAGCCGGCGTTCTTGAACCATCATCATCTGTTTTTCGTGCTCCGATGGTTTATGTTACGTAAAAGGATGGTTCGCTCCGACCAGCGGCTGATTTTAGGCAATTGAACTCAGTAACTAAACCGGACCCCGTATCCCATGCCGGCTCTGCGTGATCTGTTCTTACAGCTAGCGGGAGGCAAATGGTTTGCCGTGCTTGATCTTAAACAGGGATTTTGGCAAATAGGCGTGCGGCCCGAAGACCGATGGAAGTTAGCGGTACAAGTACCCCAAAGTCATTTCCAATTCACCCGGGTACCATTTGGCCTTAAAAACGCTCCGAAAGTGTTCCAAAGAATGATCGACTCGTTCGTGTCTGACTTAACGTGTACAACAGCTTACGTAGACGATGTTATTATATGGGCCACTACTGAACACGAATTACGTGTGAGGCTGCAGAAGATGTTGGCCAAAGCTGTAGAATGGCGATTACATTTTAATCCAGAAAAGGTACAGATAGGTCAAGAAGTGCGGTTCTTGGGGCACTTAGTCTCAGCGGACGGATGCATGCCGTTAGATTCGAATGTACAACCTATCAGGGATTATCCGGTGCCTACTACTAGAAAACAATTGCGCCGGTTTATTGGTATGGTGAATTTCTATAGACCATACCTCGCAGGGATGGCGGTTACGCAACAGCCCTTATCTCAGTTAACTAGTGCCAAGATACCATTTCGTTGGACGGAGTAGGCTCAACAAGCGTTTGTGCTATGTAAGCAGAAATTAATAGATGCAACTATTTTGACTTTCCCGGTAGGTAATATGTCAATTGTTACAGACGCGTCAGATATTGGTATAGGAGCGGTGTTACAAGCTGACGGACGTCCTGCGCAATATATAAGTCGCACACTCACTAAGGCGGAACAGAACTATACAGTCACAGAAAAAGAATTACTAGCCGTACAATGGGCGCTGCGGAAGTTTAGATATTTTGTCATCGGGGCACACGTGGGCGTCTTTACCGACCAAAAAGCGCTAGTGCATTGGAGATCACTAGGTATTGAGAAGAAACGTGTACATCGAGCCATTGAAGAACTCGAAGAGTACAATATATCAATTCATCATAGAGCAGGAATCGAGAATGCGGCGGCCGATGCGCTCAGCAGAATTTCCGCTGTGCGGGTTTCGCCGCTTATAAAAGTCTCTGAAGAACAGGGAAGAGATGCTTCATGTCAGGAAATAGTTAATCAATTAAAAAACGGCACAGGGGTGTCTGCATCATATAAAACGTTGAGTCTACAGAACGGCCTGTTGGTGCGGAAAGAAGGACAAACAGTGCAATTGTTTGTGCCAGAATCTATAAGAACAGAATTAATGGCCTTTTGGCATGAAACGTTAGGACATCCCGGCGCTGGGCGGCTCATTGAGACATTGCAGTCACGATTGTATTGGCTTGGCATGTCAACAGAAATTCGTAGCTATTGTCAACAGTGCAATACCTGCCAACGTTGTAAACCACAAAAACGAGAAAAAGTCACGCCGATTGCTTTCAATGCCACTGCACGGAACGAGTTTCTGCATATCGACCTGGTAGGTCCACTGCCGGTAGCTCGCGGCGGCGTGTCCTATGTGTTTTCCATGGTCGATAAGTTTACCCGATGGGTCGAGTTTGTACCACTGAAGAAGATCACAACAGAAAAGATTATAACGTGCTTAGAAGAGCGATGGCTCAGTCGATTCGGTGCACCACAAGTTATTGTTACCGATCAAGGCGCACAGTTTGAGTCGAAAGAATTTAATCAGTGGTGCAAAGACCTTGACATAAAGCATTCCCGCACAGCCACTTATCACCCGCAAACCAATGCGACAGCTGAGCGCGCACATAAGACGATGAAAGAGGTACTACGATGTTGGTGCCACGAGAGCCCGGTAACGTGGAGAGACAAATTACATTTGGTCGAGCGGGCCATGCGCTTTACTGTCTCAACAGCTACAGGATTCGCTCCAACGACCATGGTCTATGGAGGACACATAAGACTGCCAGGTGAACCGGTAATCCAAGGATCCCATGAGCGCTGCACCATAGCGGATATTCAGGAACGACTAAAACAGTTAACTGAATATGTAGGCGCCACACAGCGACAAGGCTATGCAAGGCAACCGACACGAACTCGCCTAAAGGTCAGCGACTATGTAATGAAAGCGAAGGTCGAGCCCATGGCACTGCAGGCTGTCAATGATGGGCCGTATCGCGTGGAGAGGGTGGACGCAGAGCACAATACTGTTTTTGTTAGCCTGCCCGATGGACCACGAGCTGTGGCACAAGATCGTTTAAGCAGAGTGCGAAAGCCGATTCCTGAGGGGGGGGGAAGATGTGGCAATGGCCACCTTTAAGACAAATAATGAACAAAGGGTCTTATCTAGGGCAGACAGTATTTCAACAGAAATTCCTCGCAGAAGCGTCCGTATAAGAATGAAGCAGTCAGCCCAATGAGAAAAGCAGACTTAGAGCTGAAGTGAACATAAATTAATTAATGTGTAAATTTGTTTTATTAAATCGATGCTCGTTGTGCGAGCAAAATTCTATATATAATTGAGTAAAAATAAAGCATTTGTTGTACATTTAAAATGGCTTCTAATGAGTTGGAAACGTTGATTCAGGCATTGACTTCTCAAATGAATAATTTAACTGCAGAATTAGGCATAATTAAGGCTCGTCTAGACGATACGCTAATAATAAATACGGAAGACATCCAAGTACGTGGACCATCCGTCCCGCATTCTACCATTTATTATTTTCTCTATGAGATACTAACAAATCATCAAGAAAAATTTGAGAAGCTACTAACGTGTAACCTACCATTCGCGTGTAAAGAAATGTTTTTTTCCAACGTAATGGAAATGAAAACAAACGGAATGTGAAAAGTTTGCCCTAGGGCAACAGGTAACGACTTGAACTTATCCACTACCTGAAATAATAATACAATCGTTGCGTCAACCGACACCAGCTTAGACCAACAACCACACAGTTTAAACGAACATTGGTTGCGCGGGCGATAATAACAATCAAGGTGGTGATCTTGATGTAAACACGTCCTATTATATACATGTATTTGCCAGTATAAGCTAAGCGTTGTATAATGTTTAAAAGAGAATTTATCCAGTAGACTTGTTTCGTCTTTATTGGCATCTCTTCATGTACTGTCCAGAATTTACCGCGAACAGGACTCGAACCTGGGCACATCTGCTTCGTGTCTTTGGCTGTAACAACTGCGCCACATGGCCGCACGCTGCACACAAATTTTAATAACATGCCAACTCATGTTTCCTAATTATCCATTATTTTAGGCTTAGCTTAAATAATCAGCATTTGCCAAATCATAAATAATAGTTGTAAAAAATCAAATCACCTATGGTGTAGTTTTAATATTGGTCTCGCTTTGTAGTTTAGTGCGCTTTGTATGTGCACTGAATGGAGGTCTGGAAAACGACGTTTTCGGTGTTATTTAGATATTTGTATCCGGGGTAGAACAATCCTGTATTTTAACATTAATCTGTTCATTTGTAGCAGGTATTGCACATATTCAGCAGAAAAGCAAATATTTTTAATACTGATGTAATAATCTTTTATAATTATGATTATGAAGATGGTGATGACGACAATGATGTAGTCAATTATGACGGTGTTGATGTTAATGGTAATCATGTTTAATCTTAAAATTATGATTCACCATTTATTCCTCAATATCAGAAATTCTATAATCATTATTTCTTTTACATTTTAACTATTCAAGATATCTTTCCAAAAATTAAAATTGTTAAATCATGCGTAATATGCTTCAGCTTTTCTATAAAGCCTGCAGTTATAAATAACCAATGCAGCTGAATTTATTTACTTAAGTATTTCAAATAATTTAATCATTTACAATGCATTTTATGATGCATATTTCTGCAATATTATTCAGCAAATGTAATCTAGTGTAGATATAAAAACAGACGAGTTCAAATTTCACGAAAGGTTAAGAAAAAAATTTAAATGGTGCTCACTATCTATAATCACATTTGATGTTGCAGTACGTTTTCACTTAAGTAATCATTGATTGCGCGAGTAGTGGTATCATTTCTTTAAATCAAGTTTGCGGGCTTGAAGTAAAAACCAATCTATTTGTTGTTAACCAGTTGTTGAACAACATCGCAAAACTACTACCAGTCGCACGCACTGACGGGCTTCGATCTTCCATGACCTTCATCAGAGTATGACGGCAAACGGACTAGCGAGGATTAACTGTAATGCATTTGAACGGAAATCTGAATTATTGCAATGTTTATTCAAGTATGTATTAGGTGTTGCGAACCTAGTAACAAATTAGTGCAGTTGTTACCAGAAGGATAAACCAAAGACAGCATGAACGGAAAGTATAATCTAATTCACATTCGTTTCGTGCTTAATGGCGACTCATCAGTAGGAGCCGGTATTACGCCCTTTTATCACTATATATTTGGGTGAATAATGTGGGATAATAGAACGATACAATCTCCTAGACGAATGTGTAAATCTGCAGTAGTGAAGCTAACAACATATATAGTCCCGAATATGCGACTTCAACGCTAACTCACTCTATATAAAATATATACCGAGTCTGTAAAGGATACTAACACTATGGCTATTGCGTCAGTTACCGATACCAATATTATAGTACTGAAAAGGTACATGGTACTTACACAATGGTTTCCGAGTCGGTACATGGTACCAACATGATGGATATCAACTCATGCTATAGTTCACCGAAATTGAGAATTTAAACTATTTCTGAACACCTGTTACTCCAGTAAATACATACAATCTGGCCATGATCGATATCAGTTATCACATTTCGCGGTAAGCACGACATCATTCAATTCAATATATAACAGTTAAATACTGTTTGTTGCGGAGATCTAATATATATTCCAGCATGTATTAGTTGTTGTGAACCAAGTGACAAATTAGTTCATTTGTGACCAGAAGGATAAACCAAAAGACAGCATGAACGCAAAGTATAATCTCATGCACATTCGTTTCGGGCTTACTGGCGACTCATCAGTAGGAGCCGATATTACGTCTTTACCAAAAAATACATTTGGCGAGGAATGGGTACTGACGATACAGGCACCTAGGACAAATGTGTAAACCCGGGCTAGTGAAGCACATCATATAAAGTCTCGACCATGCGATTTCAAAACTAACTCACTGTATATAATATATATATATATATATATATATATATATATATATATATATATATATATATATATATATATATATATATATATATACCGAGTCTGTAAAATGATACCAAATACTATGGCTATTGTGTGAGTACCCGATACCAACATTATTGTACCGAAAAGGTACATGGTACTAACACGATGGTTGCTGAGTTAGTACATGCTTCCAACATGATTGATTTCAATATATGCTACATTTCATCGAAATTAAGAATTACATCTATTTCTGAACACCTGTTTCTCCTGTAAATTTTGTTCGACGACTGGTTAAATACAATGGGATTGGTATTTACTTCAAGCTCGCAAATTTTGTTTAAAGAATTGTTACCACCACCCGCGCAATCAATGATTGTTTAATTGTATTGCCTATATATGTATATGTGGCGAAAGCTGCAAACAGTTAATTTTCTTGCAAGTATGTATTAGGTTTTGCGAACCTAGTAACAAATTAGTTCAATTGTGACCAGAAGGATAAACCAAAGGCAGCATGAACGGAAAGTATAATCTCATGCACATTCGTTTCGATGTTACTGGCGACTCATCAGTAGGAGCCGGTATTACGCCCTTTAACCACTATATATTTGGTAGAAGAATGGGAAATAATAGGACGGTACAATCTCCTAGACGAATGTGTAAACCTGTAATAGTGAAGCTAACATAATCTGAAGTCTAAATAAGATTTAAAAGAAACATGTTGCGCGACAGGAAATAAACAATTTACCTGATTTTCGGATTGCGTACCGAAATATTTGAATCCACTGTCATCATGATTTTTGCATAGTGTTAGTATCCGTACTCACCGATTTTCAAAAGGTATCGTTACTAAATACAATAGCTATAAAGTTAGTATCTTACAGACTCGGTATATATATTAGTTTTAGTTAGTACTGAAGTCGTATTAATGTTGACTTCAGATGATGTTAGCTTCACAATTACAGGTTTGCACATTCGTCTAAGAGATTGTACCGTCCTATTATTCCACATTCTTCTACCAAATATATAGTGGTTAAAGGGTGTAATACCGGTTCCTACTGATGAGTCGCCAGTAAGCACGAAACGAATGTGCATGAGATTATACTTTCCGTTCATGCTGCCTTTGGTTTATCCTTCTGGTCACAACTGAACTAATTTGTTACTAGGTTCGCAAAACCTAATACATACTTGCATATATATTAGTTCTTCGCAACAAACAGTATTTAACTGTAATATATTGAATTGAATGATGTCATGCTTACCGCGAAATATGATAACTGATATCGATGAAGGCCAGAGTGTATGGTTTAACTGGAGTAACAGGTGTTCGGAAATTGTTGTAATTCTCAATTTGGGTGAACTTAGCATAAATTTATATCCATCAGGTTGGTATCATGTACCGACTCGGAAACCATAGTGTTAGTATCCGGCACTCATCGATTTCAAAAAAGCTATCAGTTACTAACACAATAGCCATAGCGTTAGTATCCTTTACAGACTCGGTATATATATTATATAGTTTGAGTTAGCATTGAAGTCGTATTGTCGTTGACTTCAGATTATGTTAGCTTCACTATTACAGGTTTACATACTCGTCTAGGAGATTGTACCGTCCTATTATTCCACATTCTTCTACCAAATATATAGTGGTTAAAGGGCGTAATACCGGCTCCTACTGATGAGTCGCCAGTAAGCACGAAACGAATGTGCATGAGATTATACTTTCCGTTCATGCTGCCTTTGGTTTATCCTTCTACTTACTTACTTTACTGCGGCTGGCTCCTTTTAGAGGATAAGCCGGCTCCATTGATATCCCGGATTAAACCTCTCCATGCCGGGCGGTTGGCAGCCATTTCGGAACATAAAGAGGGCCAATGACGCTCCCAGTGACGCGGACCATAAACATTGCGTAAACCTAGGAGTTCCATGTCCGATTTGATTGTTGCAAGCCATGTCTTCAGTTGTCCGCCTCGGCGGCGGCGCCAGTTTGCACATTGACCTGGGTTCATCACCTGCCGTACCATTTCGTCTTCGGGTTTGCGTAGTACGTGCCCGAACCATTGAAGTCGACGATGTTGGATCCAGACGGATAGTTGCATGATGTCACCGCATTGGTGACGAACAGATGCGTTCGACACTCGGTCCATCCATTTTGTCTTTGTGATGTACCTAAGGCACCAATGGTCGAATACTTCGAGCTTTTTGGAGTCCTCAGAACGTAATGGCCAAGTCTCACAGCCATACAGTAGCACAGGGCGAACAGTAGTCTGGTAGACTCGGATTTTCGTTTTGAGGCTGATTTCACTTTCTCCAAAGTGAGTTCTTCAATTGTAAGAAAGCAAGTCTGGCACGGTCGATGCGTGTTCGGACTTCATTCTTTGCTTGACCAGTTGGAAGTATTTTTGAGCCAAGGTACGTAAAATCGTCGACTGTTTCGATTGGGCTGTCGTACACCGTGAGCTGCTCATCAGATGAAGATACACCGATGGCGAAGGCTTTCGTATTGTCGGCATTGATTTCCAGACCAACGGCTGATGAAAACTGGGCCACTTGATCCAAAACGGTTTGCATGCTCCCAAAGCTGTCAGCAAGGAGAACAACATCGTCTGCGTAATCAACATCCGTCAGCCATAGGTTATTTGATACTTGAACGCCTCGGAACTCAGTTAGCGCGTTGCTCAGAATCCAGTCAACCGCATAATTGAACAATATGGGTGACAAGGGACATCCTTGTCGAACCCCTGTGTGCAGACTGAATTCATCCGATTCTTCTCCGTAAACACGTACTCTGGCTTTGGTGGCTGCATAGTAGGCCTTGATCAGATTGACGAGTTTTATGGGCATACCGTCGAGCAGCATGATGTTCCATAGGGAGTCGCGATCAACAGAGTCAAAAGCAGCTCGGAAGTCAATAAAACAAGCGACGGTTGGTTGTTGAAATTCGTTGCGATGTTCCAAAACTCGCCGTAATGTAAAGATCTGATCAACACAGCCTTTGCCTGGGCGGAATCCACCCTGATTGGGACGGGTACGGACATGCCGCTCATTACAGAAGCGGTTCAATAGAATCGACGCCAACAGCTTGGATGCGGTGTTGAGAAGACTGATACCACGGTAGTTTTCGCACCTTGATCTATCACCCTTTTTGGGAAACGGTAGCAGGATTGACATTCCGAAGTCTGACGGGCATGCTTCTTGTTCCCAGATAGAAGAGAACAGTCGATGGATTGATGGCAGTAGTGCGCCTATACAGGCCTTGTAGATCTCTGCAGGAATTCCATCTTCACCGGGGGATTTCTTGCTCTTCATGCGCTGGATGGTCGTAGCGATCTCAACCTCAGTTGGGGAAGAGCAGTCCACATCGTAGCTGGGTGTAGATGTTGCAGGTGGTTGCCGTGGGGAGCGGCCACTGTATGGTCGGTTCAATAACTGCGAAAAATGTTCAACCCATCTTGCGATTTTGCCATTGATATCAGAAATCAAGTCTCCTGTTGCGCTGCGTAGAATTGTCTCTGCATTGCGCTTACCGGATGCTTTACGTATAAGACGGAAGAGACCCCCGAAATCACCGACGTTTGCAGCCGATTCCATGGCGGAAGCCATTTCATCCCAGTACTGCTTACGGTCAGCCCGAGCAGACCTCGTGGTTTCACGTCTCAGGTGGCGATAATTAGGCGCGTTATTCATCCGGGCATCTCTTGCTTTTTGTGACGCCCGCATCGTGCGTTCAGAGATCCAGTCTTTATGGTGACTTTTGATGGTTCCGAGCGTTTCAAGCGCAGCTTGCTGAGTAGAGAGTTTCAAGTTATTCCATTGATGTTCCACTTTGGTTTTATCTACGGCATGAGTTCCACCGTCAGCGGCAGTCAACTTTGCAGTGATTGAGGCAGATAGCGCTGTACAACGGGATGGGTCCGTTAGGGCAACAGCATTCAGGCGTTTCGTAGGTTGACGGCGCCGTCGGGACTTGAGATGGAGCCTCAATTTGGCACGTACTAGAGTGTGGTCGGACCCTCCTCGGCTGCCAGTTTCAGCTCCTCGGTATGACCTGTAATCTTCGACAGAAGACATCCAACGCGACCGTACCAGAATGTAGTCGATCTGATTGGCTGTGTGACCATCGTTTGAATACCAGGTGAGCAAATGCTTCCGAGGGTGTTGGAAACGCGTATTGGTAACGCACATATGGTTGACTTCTGCAAAGCTGATAAGTCGTGCTCCGTTCTCGCAGCGCTCACCTAGACCAAACTTTTCCAGTATGTGTCTGGTGGATGAGTCAGAAGGTCCTGTTCGTGCGTTCCAGTCACCAGCAACAAACAGTATGTCGCCTCTGGAAATTCCGTTGATGGTCTCTTGCAATTGGTCGTAGAACTCATCTTTCACATCTGAATCAGCTGCGAGGGTTGGTGCGTAGACGGCTACGACTGTGATGTTAAAAGGTTTCCCTCTCAGTCGGACCGTTGCGATCCTCGGTGATACAGGATTCCAAGCCAGCATGGCTCTCTGCGCTGTAGGACCAAGTAAAATGGCTACACCGTGTTGTCCGGACCCGTCAACTGGTCCGCTGTGATGCATCAAGTATGTTGATTCTGCCGACGGTACTTTTATCTTCGTTGATCCCGTGCCGGGCAGTCGGACTTCAGACAGGCATGCAACTTCAATCTGGTAGTCATATAAAGATTTGGCCGTGATTGCTTGGCTGCCGATATCAAGCAATGTTCGAACATTCCAACACCCGAAATAAATAGGTGTTTTCGCGCTGATAAAACCAGATAGCTTTTCACTTGACACCCTAGCCTCTGGGGGAGCACAGGGCGCGTCGCTTGCCGGGGACGCCGTAGCATGAACGGTATTCATAGATTGTGACATTTTCATGGAGTTTCTTGGGAATTTGGTACAAGTGGTGTCCCCTCACCACTCGGCTTTTTGATCGAGGACGCACCTCTAGCCTTTGCACATCCAAGCGCAGTCTGCAAGGCAGCAGTAAATAGTATGGTTGCCGGTGGCTGTTGAGAGCTCATTCGCCATTCGGAAGTACGGGGTACTGTCCAGGAGTCCATGTAATCCTGTGGCTGTTGTCCCCTTTTGTGGCGGGGAACACACGCCGAGTCATGGTGCCGTCGTCGGGCTCATGTGGTATTTTATAGGAGATCCGATTGCCGGTCGGAGATCCACCACGCCCTGGTGACACCACCGCCATAGCCCCGTTAGCCCATGTACGATCGATCATCGAAACATGGTTGACACCGTCGTACCACGTTGAGGAGGGGATGGTTAGGTTCGCAAAACCTAATACATACTTGCATATATATTAGTTCTTCGCAACAAACAGTATTTAAGTTAATTTTCTTGACTGCATAGAAATTGTGCATCCAACATTTCCAGTCAAGTACAATTTACGCGGAACTACTTGAGGTGAGAGCTGCATAGCTAATTGTGATTTTCATATATATTCATTGCGGTTTGATCCTCGCTAGTTAGTTTGCTGTCGTGCTCTGAAAAAATGTTTTCACTGTTAAGAAATAAAACCATTTCAGCAGAACGTGCTTATGTTAACAAATAATGTATACAGCGCGCATACTCACTATTTCTTCAGCATTAACTATGACAGAAACAAAATGTATTATCTAAATCTTATATTCCGTAACACCATCTTATCATTAAATTTGTAGGGTTTTTAAAAATGTGGCATAATTTCATATGTTGTCACGGCAATACAGAGTCAGGATTAATCACTTAGTGCCCTAAAAGCATTTACGGTGTTCGTCTCTTAGAACATGTGTGGAGAGAAGTTATAAAATATTCCAATGATGCTGGTCTATACTTTCAGGGGAGTCAGCTACAAAATAGAAAAAATAAGAAGTATTAGAATATACGAAAATTTATGAAAATAAATAAGTAGCCAATACCACTGTGAAAATAGATATGGTGTACTGAAAGTAAAACATCGGAACGACTGCACTGGGATTCCAAAATAAAGAAACAATAGAAATCTACATGGTTCACTTACTTCGGACCATAATGTTGGTTCCACCAAGCTGCTGCTTCGGGTTTTGCAATGGTGAATTTAGCGTTTGTGTTGCCACCTGGAAACAGTGCAGTTATCTCCTCTGCCCTAAATAACAAAGAATGCCATATTGCGAAATTTTAAAAAAAGTAAATTTACCACAGTTGAGTTTCTTTATATTCACTTGTTAATCAACAACTAAAACTTCCATATGTCAGTATAAAGTAAGAATTGTATAGTGTAGAAAAGGCAATTCATCCAGTAGACCGGTTTCGTCCTTATTGGGAACTCATCAAGTACTGGCCAGAATTTGCCGCGGACAGGATATGATGAGTTCCCAATAAGGACGAAACCGGTCTACTGGATGAATTGCCTTTTCTACACTATACAATTCTTAGTTTATACCGACATATGTAAGTAATTAATGGGTCAGGTGTTTATATCAAGACCGCAACCTTGATTATAATAATTGTTATCACCACCCACGCAACCAATGTTCGTTTAATTAAATAAATCGGTCGGCATAATTATCGATAAAGTCAGGGCACCGAGTAAATGTAGTATGTAGGCGTGCGTATGAGCGCATAGTATATATTTCAGATACGTGTTAACATAGACGCATAACACAAACATAACTTCAAAAATTAAAAAAACAACGAAAAGGGAGCAGGAAGCGCACCTGCTCAAGTACACGCATACGTACGAAAATTCACACGTTTAAACTCAACTCATGTAAGAACTGCTTTTCAAATTAAGTTGAAGATAAAGTAGGAATCGAATGACGTCTTCAGTCGTGCATAACTCATTTTCGTTATTTCCCTTAAAAACACTCGGAAATCCGCCCTATTTGGAATGTGGTTGTTAAAAGCAATGATCTCAGATAAAACGGAAACGCTTTTGTATTCACTTCCTAGGTAATCAGCTAGTTCGATCTAATGTCACACTGAGAAGCTATTATATTTGCATAAACAAACAATGTTGGACTGTACGATTGCAGGGATATTATCCTTTTTTTGCTGCATAAAATATCATCAAGGGTGCATTAGGAATCCGGCCATTTTAGTACTTCAAGTTAATATTTCAGATGATGCGCCTATTCTAAAAAGTATACCGACATATCGCCTATTGTTTGAATGCGGTATAGTGGTCAATCCCAGTTGAATCACCACAAATTGCTCCATCATCTTATAGCCGACCAGCCCTTACAGTCTATCTTCTATACAGCAGGCAAATTTCCTTTGCCAAAATCATGATAGAACGACTACCTCAGGCCAAATGAATAAAAAAAGACGCGTTAATTGCTTGTATTAACAGGGTTTAGAGGCTGACATAGAGAAATTTAGCCTCACTACACAATAATTTATTTAAAAAATCAATAAATTTTGTAAATAAAACAACATTTTAACATGTGAGCGAAAGATTCATACAAGAAATGTAAAAATAGTTTATATGCGAAATACTTTCTATGCCAACCCAGACTAACAGTTAACAGAGAAATCGCTTAATAAAAGTACACATCACAGAACAAAGTTCAAATAGTAAAATTTAATTCAAATTTATTCCATATTATGCAAGCCAAAACAAAGTAAAAATATATATTAAATCAGCCTGTCTAAAAAATTTAGTGAATTAATTAAATGAACATTGGTTGCGCAGGTGATGTTAACAATTACTTCAATCGTGTTTGCGATCATGACAAAAAACGTAATGGATAAGGTGTATATATCAAGTTCGCAACCGTGATTAAATTAAATGTAACGAAATAATTTTTGTGTGTAAGATCAACAAGCGCACAAATATATACAAATATCAGCAATAAAATAGGTATATAATTTAATATTGGGTGTTTAAATAAAACTGATAAATTTAACATGAAAATTATCAACCAATCTCTTATGCAGTCAGTTAGGCATCTGAACAATCAGTTTTTTTGTTCGATATACATAATAATAAAACGAAAATTGGTTTTTCGGGCGGTGATAATTATTTAAATTAAGGTTCAGTCTAGATGTAAACATCAGTCTCAATATATGCAGAATTAATGTAGAAAAGGAAATTCCTCCAATAAACCGATTTAGTTCCTATTAGGAACTTCACGTATTGTCCAGAATTTGCCACGGTGAGGGCACGAACCTGAACACGTCTGCTTCGGAATCTGCTACTCTAACCACTAAGTAATCCTGTCGCACATTACACACGATTTTCAGTTATATACTAACTAATGTCATTTGCCTAGCCTGATTGAGTTCACCCATATTAGACTAGTCGAGAATTCGGATTCCTTCAGACTTTACAATCCATGTATCATCCAGAATAGGCTGAATTACTGAAAATGAGTGGCCCAGGTACTGCACTTACCGACCTATCTGAACTTTTACTGGATTAAAATGTAATCACCATTCTACGGCTTTGGAAAACATTTTCTGAAACAGAGTACGAAATTGTTGTTCGGTAGTGGCCCATATACCTATATCACCAACGTAGACTGTAGTATGAGGTAAGATGGACACGAAAATATCCATCACACTTTCGGTGTGTTCTTCAGACCAAATGTTACCAGAATGAATTAGAAATGAACTTCGGGTACCTGCACCACCGGTCTTCAGGACGAAAGCCAATTTGCCAAAAGCCTTGGTTTAAGTCAAACACGGAAGACCACTTGCCTTCCGTCAGCTGTAGGAACAGATTACGCAGAGAAGGCGTGGGATACAGGTAGGTTTGATCACAGAGATTATTTTCCGGAAATCAGGCATCGGTCGGAGCGAAAAATCGTTTTTCGTAACGTAAAACATAGGAGCTCGAAAAACCGATGTGGATGACTCGAATACGCCGGTCTTTATCATCTTTTGTGTTGCCTGGGTGATTACTGCTAGTTTTATTGAGGAGCATCATATATTTTGGTGGTTCGTAAAATTTGTTTTATTCTAGTCATAGTTTAAGGCGATCGACCATTGTCCCTGGACATTTGATGAAATTAGTTGGTTTGAAAATAGTGTTGTACAAGCTTTCAAACCCTTTGTACTCCTGGCAGACGACTGGTCTCCCGCACCGTAGGGCTGCGTATCGACTTTATTGCAAAAGTGCTCTTCGGCCTCGGCAGGCATATACGTTTATTTTAACTATCGTTCGTCTTAAACTATTATCTAATAAATTATAAGCTAAACGGGAGTGTATAGGTATTCGCTACAAAAAATATATAGTAGATATCATCATATTTTAATAATTTAGTCTCTAATTCGCCCGCAGCCACCATCTACGTGCCCGAATCCGGACACAAATTTGTTCTCGTAGGTTTTACGTTGTGTAACGGCCAATTCATTGGTAATACCGACACATCATCTCCAGTGATCAATTGCATTATCACTGGCTGTCCGTTGAAGAGTCCTAAGTATTTAACTTTGATAAAATCTTTACGTATGGCAATGTTTCCCAGACTTTCTTTTCTTCGAGAGCCATCTGATTCTGAACAGACTGTAGGGTGCATTGTTGGTCCTCTGCGTTCGATCTAGAATTCTGAGCACCTAAGTAGTTTATATTTTGGCAATAACAACGATTATTAAAGTTCGCGAAGCAGTGGACCCTATTGCCTCTTTGAACTGGCGGTTCTCTCGGAGAACAATACTCAATTTGTAGCAGCCAGTGTATTTATATATTGAGCTTGCTTCCAAGCGACTAGCTGTTACCGTCCATCACGGACTCGATAGTTATGCCGCGAAGAACTACCATAATGTTTGTCGCTCCCCTGGCTGTTGTAACGAGGTTCATACGTGGTGCTGTCGCAGCCAATATGGTGGCCATTATAGCCGAACTTTGTAGAAAATTGGGTCTTTCCTTCAGGCCTCTCGGTGGGTTCGATATTGCACCAAATCTATTGGGATCCAGCAGCATAAACATAATGGCTTAATGCGGTTGCAAATCTGGCAAAGACTCAACTTGCTTGGATAACTATCGCTTGATACGTGCCATCGAATCAAGGACAGCTCAACCAGTAGTGGTAAGAGTCTGTACAATTCTAAAAATACCTCCTGAGGTCCAGCACGAAAGTAATCCTACACTCGCCGTCTAAACTATGCATAGGCAAGTCTATAGGCAATCCTAATTATACTGTACGAACAACTAATAATTAGATAGTCACGAGAAAATTCGGTGTTTCTAATGAAAAGCCTTTTACTCGCACAAAAACATTAAATTTTTCGAACAAAAACTGTGGTTTTTCAAAATTCTTGGTTGCAAGCATAGGCTTAAATTCTGATTAAAGTCGGAAATAACTCGTCGAGTCTAATGGCAACACAGGCAGAAGTCCAACTGGGGTCGGCCGCCAACGTTAATTTCCCCTATACTAATTGGGTCGTATCATCCCAACCTAGACATAATTATACATAACTCCACATTTTGGTGTGTCATGTGTGCTTATAATTTTATTAGTTCGTTTTCCAAATCATCAAATTAAGTCATTTTGCCACACACAAATGCTTTATTTTTAATCAATTATTTATAGGAGTTTGCTCGGATAAGGCACGTTAAATTAGTAAAAAAAATAATTATTATTTTGTATTTGCTTCTGCGGCTAGACTACTACTTCCATCATTGGCCTGACTTTGCTGCATCTTAATTATGCACTTCTGCGAGAACTTTCATTCATTCTACATCCCCATTTATAATCATGAAGTATCATCAGCACACCTCAGATGTGTATGAAAGCATTTTTGAGTAAGTGGTTGTAGATGTAATGTCTACGGATAGAGCATATAAACATCAACAAGAAGACACACTCATGGATTACTCATCAATCCACCTACCTAAAGATCATATGGAAATTCCATTTAATAAGTACACTAAAGATGGAGAATAAAAGTTGAAAGCATAAAACTACAACCAATTAAACAGATACTGTAATAGATAAATGACGTGGGCTAATGACACGATAATAATAATAATAATAATAATAATAATAATAATAATAATAATAATAATAATATATGAAAATCTAGAAACAAATAAAACACTGAAAGAACTTAACAAAGCGGACCATCATTTTCAGTTCACTTTCGAGCACCAAATCCCTCAGTCTAAGGCAATGTCTTTCCTCAATATATTGCTATTGAGCCAGTAAGATGGTAGCTGGCAAGTAAAATAAACCGAAATCAGACATGGACTGAACATTGCATTCATTAACGCATCACTGCCCCAATTTCCCCAAAGATTAATATGATATACAATTTATCCAACAGAACAATGAAAATCTATTCTGAAGAATTTCAATGTCAAGAACTGACGGTGTTCAAAACAGCTTTATTAGAAAGCGAATTACACTCGCAAGGTTTATTGGACCAAACATGGATCGTAAACATCAAAAAAAGCAATGAAGCAGTATCCAATTTATTTACTAAAAGAATTAAAATAGAAGTGATTTATAGGATATCTAATGAAAGACTGATTTTTGTTCATACAACAATGCACCCGTTAAAAATAAATGTAAAGAATAAGTGCCCGAAAATCTTAGTGTTCAACACTATTTATTTAAAAGAACGCATGTTGCCAAATGTGCAATGAAGGCCGACTGGTCGATTACAAAGAAGCCAAATACAAGACAATTTTAAACTAATTTAAGATGAAAAATGAAAATAATGCGTTTGCAATAGCTGAACGCATTCTAAAAAATAGGACCATAAACATATGCCAAAATCAGCATACGTTTCATGCTTACCGGCAACTCATCAACAGAAGCTGGCAATTCTTGAAATACAAAAACCACCACCCTCCACTCATATATTTGATCAAGAAACGTGAAACAGTTGGACGGTACAATTTTTTATAATTCTCTTTTCAAACAGTAAATAATCGAACGAACATTGGTTGCGCGGGTGGTGATAAAAATTATTATAATCAAGGTTGCGATCTCGATATAAGCACCTGACCCTTTAATTGCTTACATATGCCAGTATAAACAAATAATTGTATAGTGCAGAAAAGGCAATACATCCAGTAGACCGGTTTCGTCCTTATTGGGAACTCATCATGTACTGGCCCGAAATTGCCTCGAACAGGGCACGAACCTGGGCACGTCTGCTTCGGAATCTGGTTCTCTGAATGATCAACTTTAAATTATGCCTTTTACAATGCGACTTCAAAGTCAACTTATCAGATAAAATTCGTACCAATATAATTTCAAAAATTCTTAATATTGGCTACTTGAGCAAAGCCATAATTTGACCTCGGTCGACATCATTTATGTTATTTCATGGAAATAATATAATTCAATGGAAAAATATAAACATTATACATTCGATATAGAAGGTAAATAACTTATACGCTATTATGTGTTAAGTATTGCGTAATAATTAACAAATAAGTTGAAATAAGACCTCAACGATATATCAAAGTTAGGACGAACAAAAGGTATCATCTCACGTACACATGCATATTGTGTATACTGGTGGATCATCCGTAGCCTATCTAAAAAAACCATTGTGCTGGCACCGTTTGTAGGTATGTTGTATATTATATATATATATATATATATATATATATATATATATATATATATATTTGTTTGGCCCTGAAGTCTCCTTTTCAAAGACTCTATATGCATTTGATTTCATTATTGTTTAAATAAACATGCATACAGCAGATTGTTCTTCTTCTTCAAATCAAGTTTGCGAGCTTCAAGTAAACACCAATCCCATTGTAATATAGAAAATTGTACAGTGCAACTGTCCCGAATTTATTGATTAAATATGCATTGGTTTTGGGGTGTAGTGCCTGTTCCTACTGGGGGTCCACAGTAAGCGTGAAACGAGTGTACATAATACGATGCATTTTGATCAAGCTGGCTTTGGAATAGCCTTCTGGTCCTATTTGAACTATTTCAATATTAGGTGCGTGTATTAGTGCAACTAGACAGACTGGCTGTCTGGCTAAATCGGTGTATAGTAGTTCAGATTCCCAGCAGACTGAGTGAAAGTCTGGTTAATTATTTTCTTATAAAATTTAGCGGCTTTATTTACACGCCACTGTCAATTATTTGCCTATTCAGATTCTGATATATACATATATTTTGGTGATTATTGATTGCACTCACATAAGAACTATTTCGTTACATTTTCTGATAACTACTGAGCTAATATAAATATTCTTAAATGATATTTTAAATACCTTCAGAAAACGGTAACAATAAAATTTTCTAGAACTGCTTGCATGGGCTCCATTTCTGTGCACATTTGGATTACAAAAAAAACAGAAAGCACACTGATGCATCAACACTTAAGAACTGATGATTCACTACCACGAAACGATGATATTTATAGCTGTGTGGGAATTAAAAGAACACTGAGTCACTCATTCATAAAAAAGATGGATTTTTTAAATTTAGCTGTCCTTTTTATAAATAATTTGCATCATCGGGATGAAGCATCTAATTTTAGGCTCAAGTAACCAGTCTCCTGCGGCAGCCGAAACCTGCTCTCTATGTCTTGTACGTTGACCCACGTTCAGTCCTTACTTACATAACACCAAATTTTAACTCTACAGTCACATCAAATGCGAGGCCTTCCATGATATACAGTAGCTGCATACCGAGAGTAACATCAAGATAGAGGTTTCAGTTACCGAACACATCAATAAGGCACACCAATGGTAACTCCCATCTTAATTGATGCTGCATATATTGTCCTCAAGGACAGAATTTTTGCCTAAATAAGTTACTAATAATATTAAAATTTCTTACCTATTTTAAAATCCTGATCACCTAATAAATGCAGAGAAAGTCTATTTCACCAAGCCCATAGAAAAATGTTTGAAAATATATCAATGGGCAATAATTAAGTTGTAATTTGGCATAAGTTTTAAAATAAATTATCTACAGCAAATAATCAAATAAATAAAAATCCAGGGACTGTACTAATGATAGAGGATAGCGAAGCAGATTAGATAACTTAAAACTAATAATTTATTGGGGTTTTGTATGAATATCAGAAAATGCATAGTTTGATTATAATTCAGTAGCTGTGCCACCTTTCACCTACTTTATAAACAATTCAACAAGAATCTAAACGTATGACGGCGTTGGCCAATGTTTCATCATTATGAATATTTCAGAAGATATAATGTCACAGAACAAATAAAAAATCAAACCGAAAATCAATTTTTGGTTGCACAGGTAGGAATAAAAATAATTTAAATAGTTTTCAAACTTAACAACCACCAATCGCTTTTATTATTCGGTTGCAAAACAGCACAACTACTGACCGTTAAACGTACTAATACGTTTAGAATGTCTGTTGATGTCATCACATTGCCACAGCCAACTGACTACCGAGAAAAAAGCGCATTAACTGAGTTTTCCGAAGGTGAGATTCGGCTTTAAATACAAGCAGTCCCGAATTCACTGAAATTGGCTTGAATGTCATGTTCAAACTTGACAATTGAAGAAAATGAGAGATTACAATGAAAAATATCAATAAACAATAGCTTATAAATTTAGCATATCCACGATTTTCTTTCGCGATTTCTTGATTTGCACTCATAGGTCCGCAATGATCTTAACCGATGGTGAGACTAAAATTTTAAAAAAACTCAATAGAAATAGATCTGTCTCGAACGAGGTGGTCACGTCTGCTTAAATCTGGTCTTGTGATTAATGTACCGAGTTTTATTAGATTTCTGATGAAGGTACTGGAAATGAGGTAACAAAGCGTCATATCATCAAGAACTTGGAAATGAGGATCAATCGGATCATTGCGGAGCTGTGAATTCAAATCAAGAAACCAGAACATTAAATTGTGGATATGTTAAATTTGGCGATCGCACTGCGCAGCCAGTAATAACAATTTTCAACAGCTTATAAACATTTATATAAGTTAGGTAGCTAACATGTATGTAATGCCGACTCCATACGGTTTTGTCTTTTCTGCCATAACCTTTGAAGAAGATCCAGATTCGTGCATAGCCTGGTCGATAGCACGCATTTTCGCCACCAGTGCCGCTTTAAAGCTAGTCAGATACGCGTTGCTGGCAACTGCACTCCATTGGTGCTCAGTCGTGTTGTTGTGCAGTATGTTTTGCAAGATATTATTAATACAGCTAAGCTTTTCACCAATGTCGATGCGTCGCAAACCGCCAGCATCCAACGCACTTGTTCTACCTGCATTATTAGAACTGTAGTAATATGTTCATGTTTCATGTGGAAAAAACAAAAAAATTCTGTATAGGATTAGCAAGAACCTATTTTATTCTTAAGGCTAAGGTGGCATTCTATGTACATCAAAAAGTATAATATAGAAAACCAATCATTTACAACCATGGCAAGAATACACGTGTATAAAGGGCAATGCCTGTTGAATCACCACAATACTATAACCTACACGCCTCCATTGTCTGACTTCTAAACTACGAGTCCACTCCCGTTTACAGTCAACACAAGTAACTCAATGCCGTTAGAACACCTGCCTCAGTTCCCACGAAGAAGTCCGGAACAACAAGTAACGGCTTCAATAATATGGTTTTGAGGCGCAAAATACAAACACACTAGCAGCATACATAGCCTCACAGTACAATTTCTCACAGAAAAATTCAATAAACGGTGTTTTACAAAAGCATAAAATAATAATATTGGGAAGCAAGACAAAAAATTAAATATAAGACCATAAAATTGTCTCTAAACAACTCTCTTTCCATCTACGTTAGTTTAGGTGACAGCATGAACGGAAAGTATAATTTAGATTATACTTTCCGTTCATGCTGTCTTTGGTTTATCCTTCTGGTCACAACTGAACTAATTTGTTACTGGGTTCGCAACACCTAATACATACTTGCATATGTATTAGCTCTCCGTAACAAACAGTATTTAATTATCCAACTGTTATATATTTAATTTAATGATGTCATGATTCCCGCGAAACGTAAAAACTGATATCGGTCAAGGCTAATGTGTATGGATTTACTGGAATAACAGGAGTTCAGAAATAGTTGTAATTCTCAATTTCAGTGAACTATAGCATAAATTGATATCCATCATATTGGTACGAGGTACCGACACGGAAACCATAGTTTTGGCACCATGTACCTTTTCGGCAACCATAGTGTTTTCCTTAGGTTCTGATAAAATAGCCTTAGTGTTGGTAACTTCTTTAGACTTGGTACATATATTATACACAGTATGTTGAATTTGATGTCGCATTGTTCAAGACAAAACTGACAATTGCAAGCAATTTTGTATTAGGCGTTGCGCACCTAACAACATGATTAGAAGGATAAAACAAAGACAGCATGAATGGAAATTATAATCTCGTACAGATTCGTTTTGTGCTTACTGGAGACTCATCAGTAGCAGCCGGAAATATTCCCTTTACCCACTGTATATTTGGGTGAAGGATGTTGGAAAACCTGACGGTAAAATCTCCTATACGAATTTGTAAACCTGCTGTAGTGAAGCTAACCTCATATATAGTCTTCGACAATGCGCATTCAAAGTCCTATATATATATATATATATATATATATATATATATATATATATATATATATATATATATATATATATATGTATATATACACCCAGCAAATAGCAGAACCAAAACTTGTCTCAGAGCAATTGCAGCAATCTCAAATTCCAGCTTTACATAATCCAATCTAGTGTGCTGCCAAACGTGTGTCTGCCAAGCGTACTAACAAAATGGCTTATGTGTCAGAACTCGATACCAACACAATGGTATCGAAAATGTACATGGTAGAAACACAACGGTTGCCGAGTCGGAACATTGTACCAACACAATGGATGCTAAAATTCACCAAAATTGAGAATTACAACTATATTTGAACACTTAAATACTGTTTGTAGCGGAGAGCTAATATATATGCAAGTATGTATTAGCTGTTGCGAACCTAGTAGCAAATTATTTCAGTTGGGACCAGAAGGATAAACCAAAGACAGCACGAACGGAAAGTATAATCTCATGCACATTCATTTCGTGCTTACTGGCGACTCATCAGTAGGAGCCGGTATTATGCCCTTTAACCACTATATATTTGGATGAGGAATGTGGGATAATAGGACGGTACAATCTCCTAGACGAATGTGTAAACCTGCGGTAGAGTAGCTAACATCGTATAGTCTCGACAATGCGATTTCAATGCTAACTCACTCTATATAAAATATATAGCGAGTCTGTAAATGATACTAACACTTTGACTATTACGTTAGTAACCGATACCAACATTATAGTACCGAAATGGTACATGGAAAAAACAATATGGTTTCCAAATCGGTACATGGTACCAAAATGATTTATATCAATGTATGCTATAGTACACTGAAATTGAGAATTACAACTATTTCTGAACACCTGTTACTCCTGTAAATCCATACACTCTGCCCTTGATCGATATCAGTTATCACATTTCGCGGTAAGCATTACATCATTCAATTCAATTATATACAGTTAAATACTGTTTGTTGCGGAGAACTAATATATATATATATATATATATATATATATTAAATTTAAGAAGTTAGGTGTTGCGAACCTTTTAACAAATTGGTTCAGTTGTGACCAGAGGATAAACCAAAGATAGCATGAACGGAACATATACTCTAACATGAACATTCGTTTCGTGCTTACTGAGGACCCACCAGTAGGAGCCGGTATTACACCCTATATCCGCTATATATTTGGGTGAGAAATGTGGGATAATAGGACGATACAATCTCCTAGACGAATGTGTACTCCCACAGAAGTGAAGCTAACATCATATAAAAACTCCACAAGGCAACTACAACACTAAATCAATCTATATAATACACATACCAAGTCTGTAAATGATACCTTCCCTATGGCTATTGGGTCAGTACGCAATACCAACATTATAGTACCCAAAATGTACATTATACTAGCACTATGGTTTCAGAGTCGGTACATGGTACCAACACAATGGATTTCAATGTATGCTAAAGTTCACCAAAATTGAAAACAACTGTTTTTGCAGCAAGTCCATACACGAGATACTCTCCATTTATGCTGTCTTTGGTTTATCCTTCTCGTCATATTTGAACTAATTTGTTACTAGGTGTGCAACACCTGATACATAATTACAAGGTTAAGAATTTTATGACAGTGATAACAGGTACAACAAGAAATGAAAAAAATACTTCACACACAATTATATGTAGCAAAATGATGATGATAATAATAATAGAAGAGAAAGTAATAATAATTATTATTATTATAATAATAATAATAACAATAACAATAAAAATACATATTATTTAATTAGTAACAAAATAATTGAAAATAAGCCTAAATTTAACTTTGCACCAGAATGAATAGAAAATAAATTGTCGAACGCAAGTTAATTAATTAAACCACATTGTGATAGATGAGAATAAAACAAAACGTCAATTATAATTTTTTTCAACTTTGAGATACATATCCACTTATCAATTTGCAGCTAGCACATTAGGAGGGCTTAACCATTCTAAAGCGAAACAATCAAGAACAAGAATTATTACCATCTACCAAATTAAAAATTCTAATTAAAATCACTATGACATATGTAGACTTCAATTCCAAAACCACAATAATTAATAGCGACATGCTTCAATTGAGAAAAACTCAAATAAAATACGCGTAAATAAGAAATAGCTATTTAAAATAAAGCTTTGTGAAAATAATGTCAAAATACCCGTTTGTTACACAATAAAACGACCCAAATTTTAAGCATAACAAAGGCAAACCCAGCTTTTGTCGCTTTAGGCAAATATTTATTTGCCATTTGTTATTCAATTTTGAATTACCAAAGAATTACGCACAAAAGTATTAATATGTTAATTTATGTGAAATACGTTACCTTGCATCAAATGGTCTAAATATAATCGATTGTTTAATTAACAATCACTGTTTTTATATGTACAATTGAGTATGTGTATGTTCAATACTTGTTGAGGGAATTGAATTTCCTTGATAAAATCACTAAAAATCGTAAATAAAAAGTTGACTTGCATTAGTTAATATTGATATAAACAATCTTGGTTGAACGTAATTTCTTAATTTCCTTATTACTTGCATGCAAGTATAGTCACCGAATAGGTACCAGATAAAATAAACAGTCTATATAACAGAAATTTAACAACATGTCCTAACTATGATAACTTTTCAAATGATTGTCTAAAAGGTATCACAAAATAAATATGTCAGTTAAGTTTGTTATCTGTTCTATTTTCGATATAATTTATTAGTCATATATATTGGAAATTTTATAATTACATGAATTAAATAAATTATCAGAGAAAGAAGGATTGTTTAAAAGTTAAGTTAAGCCACATTTTGTATTATGAAACACCAATAATAACAAAGTACATGTTTGCCGCAAATAGTTAACATGCATGCAATTATGCATTGGGCACTGCGTATCTAGTATCGGATTATTTCCAATGCATGCTTATATGAGATTTACTCTTTCTTTACGCTGTAGTTGACATATCGTTCTGGTCTTAGTTTGGATAACTAGTTACTGTATACGTCATACCTAATACATTCATACATCAGGGCAGGTGTAGAGAGATTAATTTGACGTAGTCTAAATATTCAAATATGGAAGTTGGAACGCAACTTTGAAAACAGACTGATCTAAATCTGTTCAAACAAGTTACAAAACAAATAACGAGAACACCAAAAGCACACGATTCCATCGAAAGATAGGTCTTATTGATTGACCCAATTCGGATTTATTATTTTGGGATGTGCACATCTATATAATAGACAAGAATAGTAAACTGTGACTCAACGGATATAAAAAACCAGATAAGTATTTTAAATTGCAACCGTCTTTTAAATGGCCTCAAAGGATTTCACCGTCACTAAATAGCAATGACTGGTGTCTAAACTATAGTATCTAAGATTGTTTAAGAATGAGAAAAACTAAAATGGGAAAACGACATGCAAACTAATCAAGTAAATCATTTCTACATTAAATAAAATATACTTAAGGAAACCATTTTTTTTAATTTAAAAAAAGTATCATATGAAGACGTAAAAGAACGTAATTATAAACAAATGTTTTTTATCATCAACGCTAAATGTATATTTGTGCTTTTCACCAACATATATGGTAAAAACAAGATTATTCTGTCAAGACAAGTACTGATGATGATGTAATGATGTTTTCAAAAAAAACTGTCAAAGACAAAATAATTATTTTAAGAATGCCAGGTTCCAAGTTCATTTAATTTATTCATTAATAACTGTCACAATTTGGAATCCATTTATTTAAATCAAGTTTATTAGCTTGAAATGAACACCAATCAAATTGTATTTAAAGAATAATAAAAACCAACAATGTTATTAAACAATAATTGATTGCGAGGGTGGTGGTAACATTTCGTTAAATCAAGTTTGCGAGCTTGAAGTAAACACCAATCCCAGAGTATTTAACAAGTCGTCCAACAACAAAAACCTGCGACTGGCAGTAGTTTTGTTTTGTTGTTCGACGACTGGTTGAATACAACAATTTTATTGTATCCAGACAAACTCTGCCACGCGCTGTACTAGCATCAATAGACATTCGATTGGTTGGGCAACAAACTGATGTAAAACAGCTTTGCAAGCTGCATCACTAGCAATACAATTTAACAATAATTGATTGCGCGGGTGGTGGTAACAATTCTTTAAATCAAGTTTGCGAGCTTGAAGTAAACACCAATCCCATTTTATTTAACCAGTCGTCGAAAAACATAACAAAACTAACGCCAGCCGCAACGCACTGCACACAATGTGCTGATACTAGGAGGATAAGAATGACAGCATACAGGGAGGGGGATATATTCTTATTCATAATAACCAAAAAAGCGAAGGCCTCGTCAAAACTCAATCTGCAGCACAAGAATAACCAGATCTTAAAAATCACTTTGCAATACAATAAGAATGATCTCTACACAAAAAACAAACATGTCCAAACGCACTCACAAATCAACACGCAATTAATCATCAATAATTGTATGACTGCTGCAAAGAAATAAATGTAAGACGCTACCCAATGCAAGAGAAATCCAGCGAATTACGGTTTGCCTTTCTACTATATAGTGTTGAAAAACAGACTATTTATCATTATCATAATCAAATGAAAACCCAAAAAGGATATAGTTGAAAGATCGAAATGTGTGGTTAAGTGATCTCGAAATAAATCATCCATTAACCACACTAAACATATACGTGATTACTCATAATGTTTGCTTTTCCTAAATCTAAACAATATATATCACAAATAGAGCATTTTAACGTTTTAATAAGGCAACGAAAAAGATCACATAAATACACATTCACAAGTTTGTCAAAATTGCTTTCCTAACACTATAAATAACAATGGGAATGGTGTTTACTTCAAGCTCGCAAACTTTAAATTTAAAGAATTGTTACCACACCCGCGCAATCAATTATTGTTAAATTGTATTGCCTATATATGTATGTGGAGAAAGCTGCAAACAGTTAATGTTCGTGAATGCATAGAAATTGTGCAGCCGACATTTCCAGTCAAGCTCAATGTATGCGAGAATGCTAGAGGTGAGAGCCGCATATCTAAATTTGATTTCCATATATATTTAATGCGGTTTGATCCTCGATAGTCAGTTTGCCGTCGTACTCTGATGATGATCATGTAAGGTCGAAACGCGTCAGTGCGTTGCGGCTGGCGGTAGTTTTGTTATGTTGTTCGACGACTGGTTAAATACAATGGGATTGGTGTTTACTTCAAGCTCGCAAACTTGATTTAAAGAATTGTTACCACCACCCGCGCTATCAATTATTGTTAAATTGTATTGCCTATATATGTATATGTGGCGAAAGCTGCAAACAGTTAATGTTCGTGACTGCATAGAAATTGTGCAGCCGACATTTCCAGTCAAGTTCAATGTATTCGAGACTCCTATAGGTGAGAGCCTTATATCTAACATTGATTTCCATATATATTCAACGCGGTTTGATCCTCGATAGACAGTTTTCCGTCGTACTCTGATGATGATCATGGAAGGTCGAAACGCGTCAGTGCGTTGCAGCTGGCGGTAGTTTTGTTATGTTGTTCGACGACTGGTTAAATACAATGGGATTGGTGTTTACTTCAAGCTCGCAAACTTGATTTAAAGAATTGTTACCACCAACCGCGCAATCAATTATTGTTAAATTGTATTGCCTATATATGTATATGTGGCGAAAGCTACAAACAGTTAATGTTCGTGACTGCATAGAAATTGTGCAGCCGACATTTCCAGTCAAGTTCAATGTATGCGAGACCGCTAGAGGTGAGAGCCGCATATCTAAATTTGATTTCCATATATATTCAATGCGGTTTGATCCTCGATAGTCAGTTTGCCGTCGTACTCTGATGATGATCATGGAAGGTCGAAACGCGTCAGTGCGTTGCGGCTGGCGGTAGTTTTGTTATGTTGTTCGACGACTGGTTAAAAACAATGGGATTGGTGTTTACTTCAAGCTCGCAAACTTGATTTAAAGAATTGTTACCACCACCCGCGCAATCAATTATTGTTTTATTGTATTTCTTATATGTGTATATGTGGCGAAAGCTGCAAACAGTTAATGTTCGTGACTGCATAGAAATTGTGCAGCCGACATTTCCAGTCAAGTTCAATGTATGCGAGACTGCTAGAGGTGAGAGCCGCCTATCTAAATTTGATTTCCATATATATTCAATGCGGTTTGATCCTCGATAGTCAGTTTGCCGTCGTACTCTGATGATGATCATGGAAGGTCGAAACGCGTCAGTGTGTTGCGGCTGGCGGTAGTTTTGTTATGTTGTTCGACGACTGGTTAAATACAATGGGATTGGTGTTTACTTCAAGCTCTCAAACTTGATTTAAATAATTGTTACAACCACCCGCGCAATCAATTATTGTTAAATTGTATTATCCACTGTAATAGTCAACACTGAACAACGACAATTTTCTCCATACTCCTATAGCCGACTCGTCATTATAGTCTGATCTCTACAAAATAGGCCAATTCACCTCATGCTTTCTAACCGGATTGGTATAGCTGTATCATCGTTAGAATACAATGAGCCTACAGTATAGAAGTCAGACTATGGTGACATTGCAATGTCACCACTAGAATACATCATATTAGGCTTGCTTCAAAAGCTGGTTGCCTGCTATATTTATAAGATCCTCTCTAAATTTAGACATAAACATTTTAATCTCTTCTTGAATGCCAGGCTGAAATAGATAAATTAAACTCTAAATTGATCCACAACAATATTGATTCTCTATAAGTCTTAAAGAGTTTACGTAAGTTACTTAAACAATCCAAACGTCACTAATGCTTTCCTTTTAGCCGGTATATAAATGTTATAGTCGATTCAGTCTTGAATTAAAGTCGCATTTATCTTTGTGCCCAAATTCGTCGGATTAAACCCATAATTTTAAATCCGAACAGTATTCCCGCAGTTTGCACTGTCGGCACACAAAAATAACCCGTGGTCATTTCAATTAACTCAAGTTTATTTTATTTTAAATCACTATTCATATCATATTTATCATTTTCTTTATTGTGTAACAATTGTGAATTCCTAATAATTTATTGTCTTCCTCTCACGAACTAAATAATATCCGCTCGCTATTACAAAAACACGTAGTTGTCAATTATTTACGCATAAATACCTTTTTGAATGTGGGTCAGTTGGTCTTTGTTGCAAAACAAAAACTTTAATAATGTTTTTATATTTGAATTGTCCTGAGATAATTGTTACAGTATCAGTACAATGTTGACATACATACAAAAATCACAGAAAATATGTCGTCAAGAAAAATACTCACGTATGGAATTTAAAGTATTTCAAATTAGCATGATCTAAACGTAGCATACCTAGAATGACTGTTACTACTGGTATGGTGACTGTTTGATCTCGATTCACTGTCGAACACATTCGAGGATATTTGACGATGCCGTCGAGATGCACCTTTATCCAAAACTAGTTGACCGGAAATCTTTTTAAGTTGATCACTCAGTTTTTCAACGGCGCGTCTATCCATTGATTCATCGGCATGTTTTGCACCACGATGCTTTATCAATAGCATTTTCAGTGATTCTTTTTATATTTTATTACTATAGAAATGCTTCGCGATGAATTATTCGTTTGCTGATAGGTATGTATATATTTAGGCTCCTGTGTACTTATTTCCGCAAAATATATAGATGTAAAAATTATTGAATATAGTACTATCTAACCTTCCTTCCGATTATACTGCCTACACTCTAAAGCAGATAAAGCGGCACCACTACAAGTTTAGAAGAGATCACAAGGAAGATCTAAAAATAAAAAAAGCAAAAATAATTTACGTTATTGATTAATCGAATTTTTATGGTTTAATAGCTTATAAGAAAATGCATTAATGGACTGACGCATTATCATGACAATTAATCGAGGAATACTGAACAAACAGGTAGGTAAACGATTAAACGAACACCGACAATCTATTTTTTGAAATTTGATTGCTATATATAAATTTGTCACACACACACACACACACACACATATATATATATATATATATATATATATATATATATATATATATATATATAAAGATTTAGCTGTTGGGTGAGGACATTCATGTGCGCTAGACATATGTATATATTGAGTTTAATAACTGAGACAAATTCCATGTTTAATACTAGTGGTGAGTCAAAAAAAAAATAAATAGAACGGTTTCGGAACGAAGTTACCATATTTGCTTAAATCTGCGATTTTGAATGTTTAAAAGAAACATGTTGCGCGACAGGGAAAGGATCATTTACCTGATTTTCGGATTGCGTACCGAAATATTTGAATCCACTGTCATCATGATGATTTTTGCATATATTTCGATTTCCGGGTACGGAAATCTTTTTCAATGCCAAACACATCACCCACTAAGTTGACAATCAGTATGTCAAGTGGAAATATTAGTTTAAACTGCCTCATTTATACTTGTTGTTAGATATCTTAAACATAACGTTTATTTAAAAAATGCTAAGAAAGTGTATGTTAAATTGGTTTGTGTATATGTCTACATTCATGCCATTTGGTTGAGATTGTCGATAAATGTGAGCTACATGAAAATGATAGATTGGCGAGTTTAGATGTGGTGTCAATGTACACCAATACACCAGTACCCAAAACACTAGATTATTTTCAGTGTTTCCTGGTGGATCATCCAGAAATATTAGAAGGAAGTAAAATGACGATGAGACATGTCATGGAAATGATGGTCCTCCACTTATTTTAAATTTATGAATGAATTTTATAAACAGATTATAGGTGTTCCAATGGGACAACCACTGTCAGTTCCGATAGCTAATATCTTCATGCATTACATGGAGAAGACCCTCTTAGATATAACGCTCCTTAATCCTAAACTGTATGTAAGATATTTGGATGATATATTAATTATTTGGAATATGGCAAATCAACTGAGCGAGCTGAAATTAACAATTTAAAATGAATCATGTTGCGAATTACCATTTTTGGATGTCAAGTTAATTAGAAATGGTACAAAAATAGAACGGGATGTCTATAGGAAGGATACTTACTCAGGTACCCTTCTTAATTTCGATTCAAATCATTCAATTAGAATGAAAATCGGTATCTTAAAATCAATGATAATAAGAAGCTTAAGATTAACAGATAAAAAACACAGAGAAATTGAATTAGGGAGACTGCGAGAAATATTCAGTGCTAATGGGTATCCTATAAAGTTAATTGAAGCAACTATAATGAGCGTTATAAGTAAATTATATCATGACTGGAAGTACGTGAAGTCAAATAAATCACAAATGACCGGAGGGTAATGGTTATACCTGACTCTAAACTAAGTATGAAAATCAAAATGGTTGCATCTAAATACAATATACGTACTATTTTAAAACAGACCCTTACCCTAGGTATTAAACTTCCCAACCAAAAGGAAAAAATAGAACCGTTAGACACATCAGGAGTATATGAAATTCCATGTAACGACTGTAACTTGATGTATGTGGGTGAAACCATGCGCCCGATTAAGGTTAGAAGAGGGGAACATAAAACCGCATGCAAGTATGCCCATGTTAATAGATCAGATCTTGCACGCCATACAGTAGAGACAGGACACACAATTAATTGGGATGGGTGCAGACGTATATCAATTTGTAACCGTAACAGATCGACTAGACTGATTAGAGAATCCATCGAAATTAAATCGAGAAATGACATAATGAATGAAACAGCCGTAGAAAAATCACTAGGTCCTATTTGGAATACAGCACTAAATAATGGTAGAAAACGAAGATTGCACGAATCAGAATCAGAATCAGAAACTCGCTCAAGTAAAAGAGTAAGAACACTGGACTGATATTAACTTACAGAGGTGGAGAGTGAGTAATTCAATATCGCCTAATTTAATTTTGATTATCTTATTATTTCATCCTTGATTACTTGTTATCTTATTTTATCTGTTATCTTATGTTCTGTTGTTAGTGTAGCGCCTTTAACATACATTTATCTATACATGATGGCAAGGTTTATTTTTATTTTATTTATTTTCTTTGCACTATTACTAGTATCTTCTTTATCAGGCAATTTTAATTTCTTTTACGGACCGTTTAATTTAACTTTCTACCCTATTGAAACACTTTATCCGTTTCTAATTTTGCTACCTATTAATTATTTACTCTATTCATAGTATCTTGCCCCCTTCTCACCGAAATGCCACTCGTAATTACTTCATTTATAAAAGTAAGTGTAAAATAGGTCTGACGTGTGCAGTTAGGAAATGACAGTTATCATTTTAATTTTACTTGTATGACCGTTACACGTGCCTGTAATTACATGTAATAGATTAGCTCTCAGTTTTGAGTAAACGTTCACGCACATACACACAAACAAGCTCAATACCCGAACATGTTTCTTCTGATTTCATAAATCCGGCTGCAATTTGTTTATCCATAAAGCTTCGCATGTGGTTATTTCCTTTCTGTTTTTTTTCATTTTCAAATTATCTTAAATGCTATGTCTGGAGAACTCACGTTTGAAATTTCGATGATGTGCTGCGCAAAAGCAGATGTGTATTCATCATTTGATTTAAAACAGCCGTTTTAGTTGCAAGATTCTCTCATTCGAGTAATTAACCGTCAGGCCGATCTGCCTACGTAAGTTTATCAACAACTTGCGCGTTTATATTGGTAAATGATATTTGATATCGACCTTAACAGCTGTTCTTCTTTGATTGCTGGTAAAGGCGAGTGTGTTACCTTAAATAAAACTCGTCATTTAGCTGCATTAAATGTGCGTGTAAATGTCGCTTCAACTTTCTTTTGTGATATGCGGGAAACTGCATCCCACTTAAATGTGATGTTCAGGTAAACTGCTTACTTTTGTGGTCTGAAATACGCCTGTTTCTGTGGCCTTCCTCTTTTAATTAATTAATTGTCTAGGATATCCATTAGACATTAAACCGTTTACTGCTTTAGTAAATTCGTTGCGTTTGGAATCTGGACAAACCAGTTTGTCAATTCTGTCACGTATGTTCTCCAAACGTAGCATTTACGATAATTGCTAAATGCAATAGCAGAAAGGAATTAACCATAAACGATACTTTATTTTATTATTAAATCGCAGACAGATTTATGCAAGTGGAAGAAGCATGTTCAGGCATAGTGCTTGAACTGGAGGGGATGCACAAAATTGATTGGTTGTTCCCCAATTTCAAACTTTTTCCATGTTTACATTTTTCTATTTTGTTTCATCTTTCAATTTATATATAAACAGACGTTCATTTGAAGGTACTTGAGAATAATATGAGAAAGAGACGGTTCATGTATCTGATAAAACTTCTTTTTCTTTTTTCACATGGAAACGGTACTATGAATTTTATTTAGGCATCAAATAAGACAATTAAGCAAAACGAAATACCAATTTACTTGTTCTAGAGGAAGGTGGAAAAATAAGTCATTCTTCTAATTAATTATGAAGTTTTATATTTCGTATTGAAATAACCTTCACTAAAATTCAAATATTACGTGGGAAGTTTTTATATTGCCTTTTCACGATTTTGGTGTATACTGACTGAGATTTTCGTTTCGTTCCGTCATGGTTTACGGCATATTGTTTCCTAATAATAATGTCCGGCGGGCTCTAGATAACTGTATCAACGCCAGTAACATTGATATGGACGGTATTAAAGGTAAACAAATATCTTTCCTAAAAGCTAACTAGGATGCTCCAGTTGATTTTGCTGATAGCAGTTATCATTTGTCATGTTCTCGTTTACTAGCAACAGGCAACACTATATCATTGTTACCGAAGCCATATTCTCAACATCGTACGCAAAATGGTATCAAAGCTGTCTTTGGTTGTCTTGGAGTATGCTACGTTAAATTCATGATTTTTAGTTAACATGGTTCCAGGCCATACTACCTTTAAAAAAGGTAGCTCGATGCTGATGGGAGAATTATTAGTATAGAAGATTGTACTGCCCCCCTGTTCCACATCTCTTGATCAAATAAACAGTAAGTATAGGGCAAAGTACCGGCTCCTACTGATGAGTCGTCAGTAAGCACAAAACACGTTTACATGAGGTTATACCTTTTTTATGCTGACTTTGGAAAATCGCTCCGGAACTATTTTAACAAACTTGTTACTACGTACCTAATTACAAATACATACTTTCAAATATATTAAATATATACAAAACATGTAAATAGGTGTTCTTGTATTAAGTTCTGCGTTGGCTCAAATCATTAATAATATGCTTATAGGCATGTTAGGGAAAAAACTCAAAGTTGATTAATGAAGTGCAAATATGGAATATATAAGAGACACTCGATGAGTAAATCTGAGCATGTTTGGAAACCATATGCATGCTAAGGAACTGCATGGTTTATTTAATATATGGCGTAATAATATTTTCTTCGAAAACGAAAATGTAGAAGAAATTCTATCAATACGGGATTTGCAACTCAAACATTGAAATGATGGCTCATTATACAGATCAGTCTTCTACAAGGGAAATGAACAGCAAAATAGTGCGGCAAGGTTAATCAGTGGTTAGAGCAACAGATTCCGAAGCAGACGTGCTCAAGTTCGAGCCCTGTCCACGTAAAAATCTGACTTATACGTGAATAGTTACCAATAAGGTCGAAATCGGTCTACGGGATGAATAGCCTTTTCAACATTAAACAATGCTTAGATTATACTGGCAAATGTATGTATACAATGGGACTGGTGATTATATCAATAGCGCGATCTTGAGTATAACAATAAATATACACCTTTCCACAGGGATGGCAATATAAAATGGTAGAACATTTGTTCTATGCCACCGTACAATATAGAAAATGACATCATTTCTTCTGACAGCTTTTTAAAAAAATTCAAGCTAGTTGTAATATTCTTACTATTAATGATTGCTCCTCGCATTTTATAGATCAGCATGAAACCAACAAAGAAATATAGCCAGTAATAAATATTTCTACACTAAATAAGAAACAGGTATTTACTAATCTGAAATTAAAGTGCGAAGAAGCATGAAACGCATCAAAGTAGGAATTCGTTGAGCATTAGCTTCCAATTATTTTCCAATTTTCTCTAAATGGCATAAAATAGATATCCTGCAGCAGTATGTATTAAGCGATATTCAAGACTAATTGTATCGTCTAAAATAATTTTTAGGCAGACGCAGAAAAATATTGAATTAACACCTCAGAATAAATAAAATATAAATTGTGCAGACTAAGAAAGAGTTTGCACGTAAATCCAAAAATTAACACATTTATGTGAACAAAAATGCGAGTGTCAGTCCCAGCGCATTTAAATTTTAGTAAAGGCAATGGGTGATGGCATACTTTTACATTTGAAGGCCGTTTATAGACAAACAAGGTGTGCAGAGTCGCATGCACGCAAACCCTTTGTTCAAGAATTAACACTACCATGGATTTTTCTATCAACTTATCAAATAATGCATATTTTGTATTCAATTTGAACATCATAGTCCAATAAGGTTAGGTTTTTACTATGCATAATTTGACTATATTATTGTAGCTTTATCTCCCCACATAACCAGGTAATTGTCTAGAGTGTAAACTCTAGTGAGTAAACTAAAGTTCAATAATTAAATTTACGCATAGGAAAAACTGGTTAGCGTAATTAAAATCCAAGATTGTCAATATCCTTTGAACGAATAACAGTAAACCTTTATACAGACAGACAGAGAGACACCACAGAAATAGGTCAGTAATTAAGAACTGACGCTACCTAGTCGCATAACTATGAATATTATTTGTAATGGAGTGTGAGGCGTAAAAGAACACAGAGCTAGCCATTGCTAGTGTTAAAGGCTTTATTAAACTTTAGTTCTCCTTTACTTAAATGATCTGTATTTAAATGTTGACGAGAAATATCTGGCCAGTGCACCTAACTTTGAGACGCCATTGGCTAGTTGTTATCAGCAGACGGAAAATGCTCCGTTTTCTGGCATGTATGCTCTTATTCCACTACTATCCATTTAAGACTGAATGTTAAACGAAAATTGAAAATAGGCACGACACATCACATGATAGAAAATGGCTGTATTCCGAAATATTCGGAAAGGTTCACGCAACCGTCGGCAATACACGTGAATAGGGTTCGTTGACCGTCAGGAAGAAAATTTCTGTGACTGTGATCTAAGAAGACTACTTTAGTAAGCTTTAACATCAGATTCGGTTTGAAACTCCTTTAAATATGGATCCATTGTCTAAGGCGATCATAAACGTATAAAAAAGTACAAAGGAATTTACCAACGTAAAAAAGCATAATATATTTATAAACAAGAAATATTACATGGATATCTAATAGATGTAAAAATACAATCTCAGTTTCGCACAGAGAATAACATGTTGGAACCACTGCTGGACTTAAGGTTGCTATTAATCATGATAACAAACAATTGATATCAACACTCACGCAATCAATCGTTGTTTAATTGCAAGAATAACAATACGCGTATAAGCAAAAACATGCGTGCGTGAACACCTACATATATAAATACATAAACATTAATCTTGATCTCCCGCACAATACGTTTTGGAAAATATTCTCCACTGAACACACTTCCCCTATAGATACCAAGCGATTTTTGTTCATTAGAGCAATCAAGCTAATAATTTACATAACTTGCTAAAGAAAACTGCAGCAATATCAATACATCTGGAAATATCATAAAAAGGCAATCAATTCTGTGTCTCCTGTGCTAACACGTACAAGCACGTTTAAACGCAGCAGGGCACCGTTTAGCAATGGCTAATGCGTAGGATACAAAATGGTCTTAACGGTACAAATAACTTCACGCCGTACAAAATAGACAATTCCTGAGAACAACTAATGATTTTTAGGAGCTTTTCTCACTTTTCCGCCAGCAAAAGAGCAAGAAGAGTATATTTAAAGCAAAGAAACAAGTCATGATCATTGAAAATAACTCCCGTGTTATCGAAACTTAATAATTAATGAATGAAATTAGTTAAGATAAACACCGAAGCCAGACGAAAAAAATTAGAAAAACACAAAAAAGACAAACACAGTCTTTTAAGTCATCTAGGGGTCAAACACTTTTGGCTGATACACCATTCTTCGCCGCAGATCGCGATCAAATATTACACAGCTTAGTAATCTAGAAATGCAATGACGATGAGCCACCGATAACCAAAGGCAACTCGAGAGAGCAACGGTGCGCATAAGCTTGACTCATATGGGCATTATATACGCAGTTATTATCCTCAATGCAGCACAGAATAGACATACATCACGACGGCTGGCTAGAGTTCCAGTGTTATCTTTTTTGTTTATATCCCAATTCCAATAATTAGAAACAAAATCCCGCCTCAAAATTCATTTCGAATGCCAATTTCTCTGAACTTGAATAATTCCGAATGACGGTAGTTTAGCTATTCTGTGTGAACGGTTAAATACAAAGGGATTATGGTTAATGTCAAGCCTGCAAACTTGGTTTACAGAATTGTTATCTCCAATCGCGAAATCAACGATAGTTGAACTTGGAGTATTGAAGCATAAAATTATTATTACGCAGCACAGCAAAGAAAAGCTATTTAATTTTCGCCAGAACTCCACCTAAACTCAATAGCTGGTACTTTCTGTAGTAAGTTTTTTAGAATAAGGAGCACAGGTTTGGAAAACGACGACGGCGCGTCGGTCGAAATATCCATCAATAAATTTCAAGAAGAATTTCGCATGTGTGAAATAAATCTTTCATCGGAAAAAAAGAGTCTATTAAGAATGTGGATTAAGTTGAACTAAATGCATATATTATGCAACAACAGGAAGCGGTAAACTCAAGTGCCGACACACACTCAAATACAAACTATCTCACAAAAACACAATTGACCATTCTATATTCATATCATGTATTAACTTCTTATGTTTATTTAGCTGAATCGCAATTAGTGAAGTATAGTCGAGTTGAATTTCGACTAAAAGTAAGTAGCCTATTTAAACTTGGTTGTACAAATTTCCTTTATAATAAATTAATGCTTCGATATACGATTTATTTCTTAATTCGAATAACAAATGCATAAAAATAGTTGAACTAAAATTTATACCTAACTGGGAGTCATAATAGTTGTACAAAGAAAAATAAGAAACAGTTATCTTAATTTCTTTGAATACAGATAAATTTTTTTCCATTATAAATCGTAAGATTCCAAAGGTTATGCCACCCCTTAAAAAATTTATACAATTATAATAATTGTGTTTGGTTAGAAGAAGTAGATAGTTTTAAATATTTCACTAAATTTTCTTATCTTACCTTATTTATTGTTCACAGTGTATTTGGAGGCAAATATCCGTATTGCACAGGGAGACATCCTATGCTCCAAAAACCACTAACCGTTATTCGATTTTTCATTTCAAAAAAATATATTCTCATGTTATTAATTCGGAACTATTATGTGTTTTTATGACAAATAAATAATTCTAAATTCCTGTGATAAAATTACAGACATCTCATTAATAATTAACTCTAAATTTTTGCCTGTTAGTGACGCATTGTGGCCCTAGGAAGAATACTAGGAATGGCGTTAGAAATATTTCTGCTGTAAAGAGGAAATGGGAGCAATATTGTGTTAGTCACTACAGAGATCAGCTAATTATGCAGTTCAAATTATTGCAACAATATATTTCCTTTAAGCACATTAGCGTCAAATTTATTAATGTTGGGAGGAATGCATTTTGACACACCAGGTAATTTTGAGTATAAAGTCTTCCTCAGACAAGTAGAACCTTAACTCGCACAATTTATGCAATACTTCAAACAAAATGCAAGTTTTATTAAATTAGTCGGGAGCCTGTCATCTTTTATAGAACACATGGATGAAAAAATTGTATAATTAAAGAAGTATAGTTTCTAATTGCTAAACAATATTCATTTAAATTTTCGAACGACGATTAACTTAAATTAACATACAGAAACATATCCGACTACTGAGTCTATGTATTTACCAAAAAGCACAAATCAAAGATATTTTATCTAACATACTGTTGTGATAAAATTTGGATAATTGAACAAAATGTTCCTTTCAGATCTTTTTAAATTTACCTGAAGTTTTAGCTTGATGTTTATATACACGCTGTCAGTACAAACTAAGCATTATATATTGTAGCAAACCAAATCAATCAAGTTAATTGGGTTCTTCCTTATTTGGAATTGATCAAGTACCTTCCAAGAATTTGCTGTGACCAGAGCACATTTATTTCAAATTCTTGCATTTACCCACCGTGCCACACAAAACGATAATTAAATTCAATTTTCATATATATATATATATATATATATATATATATATATATATATATATATATATATATATAATTAATGTTTTTGTTTAGCCTTTCCAACCAATGGAGCCTATTTCGAATCACGTTCGACCTACAGTTCTATCCAGCTATCACACACCTGATTTGTCACTATAGAAAAGACACCATGCCGTCAATATATATATATATATATATATATATATATATATATATATATATATATATATATATACGTTAGTTTTTATATTTGAGACATATGCTTACACATCCAACATTATATTAAGTTTCAGTAAAATCAATAAGGAGAAACTTGTGATGGATTAACATTGTGCAGATGATTAATTGGTAGTTTAAAAATAAACATTTAAATATATATTGTCAAATTGCAAATAATATCCAATTAAATTAACGAAATACACCTGTTTCGTCCTTTTTTGTCACTCATCAAGTATAAGTTTAATCATTTATTCAGTCTACAGCGTTTAGCTTTGATATTTATAATGTTATTTAAGTTTTATGATCGTTAGTAATTAAAAAGAACAAATTAGCGGACATCATTATAAAAGCAAATCTATCTATTACCAAGTGCATCTGATTGTAAGACTATTAAATTATATTTTATAAAAAATCCTTGAAAACATTCCGCTAACCAACTGCACGGAAAATGCAATATTATGTAAAACTTACCTGTTCATGAGCCCACTGTATGCGCTCATGAAATGGTTAAAAATTTACTGTAGCAAAACATAAATATGCCACAACAGAACAACCATGTTACATGCAGTACGCGAAACTGATGACAAAAAACTATTTACAACCAATGAGATAGATGTAAGCAGAGACATTGCATATCAAAGAAATCTTGAAAATATATTGCTTAAAACCAACTAAGTTGTAAAAAACGTTTTCAAATAATACCCAGAGAGTTAAAAAAATATTTAATAATAACGAAATATTTCGGACATGACGGACAATTTTGAACAAAATCTTAAGATTACACTGAACGGCGTAAAAATAACAGTCGTCCACTAATTTATTTATTCGGATTTTTGAAGAAAACCGGATGGATTGAATACTGAAACTTCCAGGCTTCATAGTCTCACCTCAGCCGCCTTTTGTAAATTACGCATTTCACTCTCGAAACACCTATACATGTGTGTAAGCACATAATTCAATTTCTTCACGCCAAGTAAATTTTCAGGCCTCTTTTATGCCACTGCAGCATGGAAGATGATTCTGCATAGTTTTCAACTCCTGGGCATTTTTTAAACATATACATCTATACAATCTACCTTAGTACACTGCCAGCCGAGCGATAGAAGACATTAATTATAGAAAAATTGACCTTCCGGTTAGTTCTATCAGGACCCTATTGGATGTGTAATATCTGTTGCATTAAGTTGAGGAATAACATCGTGAACAGCAAAAAAGCCATTAGTAACTATAACCATAAGAACCATAAAGAAACAAGAAATTGTTTAAACAACTAAAAAATAATTTAGCCATACAAATTACCAGAGATTTGTTGAGGGGAGAACTTAGTTACTTTGAGTATATTTACCCAGATAGCACATAGAAGTGAGGAAAACTAACCATCCACACAACACTATTACGACTAAGTCGGATTTAAGGCAAGGAAAATCGGCAATAAATCTTCCTGTTAGTGAAAATTTAGGTAATATAGATTGTTTTGACTTGGTCATTGTTTAAGATATGTTACCCAATGATTGAAGCAACCTTTGAACTGCACAAGTGAATAAAAATAATAAATATTTTTATTTGTTTTACTAAATGGACGCGCTTTATACGAGCAAACTCATAAATAATTGAAAATAAAACATTTGTACTGAGTAAAATGACTTCTGAATGATTGGAAAACTAAGTAAGAGTATTTTCTGCAAAAATAAATAAAGACTGCGGAGTTAGGGCTAATTAGGTCTCGACTGAGCGATAAACAGAATAAATTTTGAGAGAATTCACATAAACGACCCAACCAATATCGGTGAACTCAAAAAGATGTAAATTTTGGTCTAAAAAGGTGCAACATAGGCCACACCTGAGGGAAGGATTAATCAACGTAAGTTAATATATAACTGCAAATATAATTGTTTTTGGCATGGTAAGCTGTATTTTTTATGTTGATTTGCTTTAAGACTGATGTGGCCATAATGGTTTTTGCAGATGTTTAGTTAGCCTTATTTCTGTGTGCTATCTGGATAAACATATCCATATTAATTAGATCCCAACATTAATATTTTTCTTTAATTAGTTGTGTGCCTAAATTATTACTTTTGTCAGTATTATCACTTCTAAATACTATTGTTTTCTTCAAATTTTATTTTTATTGTGGCTATAAGGAGGTTAAGCATTAAATACAAATAACTTTTGTTTTGCTTTGCATGACAAATTATGCTGATTATACTATCTTATAAAATTCTTAGGTTATACTGAAAAATGGAAGTATGAGACATTTGCTTAAATCTGCTATTGTGAGCATTGTACAGTGTGTGTGATTACAGGCCTAATGATGATATTGGAAATGCTTTATCGAAATTTCGCCAATCAACGAAGATTAGATCGTATGTAATTTCCAGTGGTTAGTATGAACGATGTTGAGGCCTTCGGAAGAAAGGGACGAATCCGCACTCAGCCAAAACGAAAACAAACTCAATGCGTACTTGGAAATGTGGATCAATCGGATCTTTGCGAAACTGATAGTGCCATGTGACAACCCGCTAACGCAATTTGCGCAAACATTCAAAAAATTTAAAATAATCATATAAATTAAAAAAGGCACCGCTTTTCAAAAATATTTTTATTTTGAAAAATAGAATTTCTGTTACTTTACAAAAAAGAAATAATAAAATCATGCTCTGGTAACATAAAATGAAAAGTGTCAATAATCTATAATAAATATCACGGACATCGTTCATATAAATTTTAATGTATACAGGGGGTCTATACAAGAGAAAATTTCAATGAATAATAATAATGCTCCGTGGCATACTTGTCAATTTATTAAATCAAGCGAAAGAGCTCAGATGGAAGAGATAACCCAAAAAGTTGGCCAACGAAGCTTAGCCAAGTCATCAAATATGTCAGAGGGGTTATACAATGCCTATGTGACAATAGATCAAGCATAAAAGTTTCGGTCTTGCAAGGATGAAAAAAGAAAAAAGGCACCCCATCGTAAGGGTGTTCGTATTGGCTTAAAGCTTGAAAAAAATCATTATTAATGCTTTGTAATGTTGAAGCACTTTGACTTTTCAATTGATTCCAAAAATAATCAATACTGAAATGAGACCCATCTTGATTTTGACCGCGCATCAACAGAATAGGGACCTCATAACTTTCGCTAAATCGAACACGGTACTCAACAAAACTGCAAAAATTTACGATTGTTGCGTCATGTGGTGAAACACATAGTGGGTCTTCCAACACTGAGTTCACGTCAAAATACTCATTTGCTTGTGATCTTTCTAATTTAAATACATTATTATTGGATAACCGAATTACACATTTCAATTCATTATCATTGAGCAGCCCTGAAGAATTTATTAACGACCAATTTGTATCATCGGATTTCGCAAAATTCGCTAGTTTATCATATAACTGTAAAATAGCTTGATTATAATCTGACAACTGCATCCTGAGATCTTGATTACACCTAAATTTGAAAGCAAAAGTAATCATTAATAAACCCAGATAATTTGGAAAAAATTACGATGGTGCACGATAAAAAGCACATGACTGTATGAAATTTTGTAGAATATTTCGTTTAGTCATTTTTGTATATTACGAATTCCAATCGAGAAGTAATTAATAAATTCAAGCAAAGATTTATTTAACAGCCTTTTTCTGCAGCACAGCTAAAGGAAATTTTCTGCCAGACCTATCTAAGACAGAAATATATTGTTCATAATACAAAACATTGACATTTAAATGCTTTTTATATAATCCAACACCAGAAGTGCCAGGCGAGCCTCGGAGTAATGACGACACCTCCATAATCCTCAAGAAAGGTAAAAACATGTCAATCTAAAAGCGAAGGCCAACTGTTCCTAAAATCTACTGCTTCGATTCTGCGACGATGCTTTATAACCTGTCGTAATGCATTTTTGAAATACAGTTTAGACTTAAGATTACATGTTCCCCACTTTGATTAACTTAGGGCTTATCTGTATTCAAATGAGTATAATGTGTGAATGTTTCACGAGACATGGTTTTCATTGAAATCTCATTATCACAGGTTGCTAGGCATCTTTGGTTATTCTAACCTATAAAATAGAATGGCCTCTCCGCGACGAGCCATAGTGATTACTTATGTAAGGCCTTCTTTGCCGCCAGAAACATTTAGTGGTCAAAAATAGAGTTTGAAGCGTAAGACCGATTCCAATTTCTGAATTTCGATCAATCATAGAACGAATGCATACGTAAAATTCAACTATATTTTAAAGTTGAATTTAGAATATGCTTATGATCTTATATGAACTAACTTGTAACTAATTTAAACAATAATTGATTGCGCGGGTGGTGGTAACAATTCTTTAAATCAAGTTTGCGTGCTTGAAGTAAACACAAATCCCATTGTATTTAACCAGTCATCGAACAACATAACAAAACTACCGCCAGCTGCAACGCACTGACGCGTTTCGACCTTCCATGATCATCATCAGAGTACGACGGCAAACTGACTATCGAGGATCAAACCGCATTGAATATATATGGAAATCAAATTTAGATATGCGGCTCTCACCTCTAGCAGTCTTGCATACATTGAACTTGACTGGAAATGTCGGCTGCACAATTTCTATGCAGTCACGAACATTAACTGTTTGCAGCTTTCGCCACATATACATATATAAGCAATACAATTTAAACAATAATTGATTGCGCGGGTGGTGGTAACAATTCTTTAAATCAAGTTTGCGAGCTTGAAGTAAACACCAATCCCATTGTATTTAACCAGTCGTCGAACAACATAACAAAACTACCGCCAGCTGCAACGCACTGACGCGTTTCGACCTTCCATGATCATCATCAGAGTACGACGGCAAACTGACTATCGAGGATCAAACCGCATTGAATATATATGGAAATCAAATTTAGATATGCGGCTCTCACCTCTAGCAGTCTTGCATACATTGAACTTGACTGGAAATGTCGGCTGCACAATTTCTATGCAGTCACGAACATTAACTGTTTGCAGCTTTCGCTACATATACATATATAGGCATAGAAATTGTGCAGCCGACATTTCCAGTCAAGTTCAATGTATGCAAGACTGCTAGAGGTGAGAGCCGCATATCTAAATTTGATTTCCATATATATTCAATGCGGTTTGATCCTCGATAGTCAGTTTGCCGTCGTACTCTGATGATGATCATGGAAGGTCGAAACGCGTCAGTGCGTTGCAGCTGGCGGTAGTTTTGTTATGTTGTTCGATAACTGGTTAAATACAATGGGATTGGTGTTTACTTCAAGCACGCTAACTTGTAACTAAGTACGTCACACCTAATTTATAAACTCATGTTATTCTACACAAGCAAGATTCGATTTGTAATAAGGGTATCGTTTTTTAGAATTAAGAATATGTTTAAAGGCCGTTAATTATTTTGTTTTGTGTGACTTGTTCCTAATTCGGACCTGTTGGCAATATTACCGAAGCTGATTTGTTTTCGAGTATTTTTGCTATCCAGCTAAATTATACACACTAGAGACTTCAACGTGCAAAATTCTAACTAATTATGTCCGTTACCACAGTCTTATCACATACTCTAACTACAAATATTTTTTTCAATTTGTTGATATTCCAACAATGGGGTTTACACTTTGGATTATTTAACCATCTTGACATGACTTGTGCTCTGAACCGGATAGCAGTCAAACTGTATTCTAAGTAATAAGAGATCTTCCCATATTTCGTTCCGCACAAGTGGGTTGTCGGAGATACATAAACCATGACTGGAATGCCTCTGAAATATTTTTGAGTGAGGTAGCCATTTTTTCTTCGCCAATTTGCAATCTTGTCTTCTTCAAACTTCAACCGTGCAACAGATTACCCAATACATCACATAACCATTAGCTTTTAAATCCACTGAAGAATGGATAAAGTTGTGTGCCCTTCTCATTTCAGCAAGTCGTTCTCGGGGATTAGCTGCTGCAACTCGTCGCATTAACGAACGAATCAGAACTATTCAAGACAGACTGGCTTCAGATACCAAGAGGTGCATTCTATCGACCTCTGATCTCAGAATAATTTTTTTTCTTATCAAGAATCATCAGTCAAAAAAATCAGCACACATTTTCTTTGAGACAATGACGTTGATCTCGAAAATTCTTGTATTTTGTTGCTCTATACAAAAGATGCTACTCTAATCCTCTTTGAGATTCCCTAAAATGTTAGTGACACTCATGGGTACAATACTAATAGGAGATATTCCTTTTAGATGTTTCCTGACAGCTCGGGCCATTCAAGAACTAAAATAAAAACCACACAAATTTATCAGTTCGGTGTTTCTATCCACATGGTTGTGTGATTAGATCAATGAAAATTTTCGTTCCTTGTTGAAATTTTTAATAATAGTTTAGCTAGCTCAACTACCCACCAGGCTTTCTGTTATCTCTGATCGATCAGAACCTTAAAAATTGAATTAAATGCATTATGTCGTTTAAGTATTTGAAACACCGTTAAGCTCCACCTACCTACAAGAAAATTTTAGATTGAGTTATTTATAATGGCATAAACATCCTTCTTCGTACACAGGGCATTTTTTGTAACCTGGATTACCAGTACTTTTTCCGACGCGGTCGCTCATGTTCTACACAAAAGGTAAGCAACAAAAGTGAATTTCCCCCCAATGTAGCCCATAATGGGAATTGCATCTGGTGATTCTAGATATTCCCAAAGCTATGCTACTTTCTGCTTCCATGATGATTTATTTTAAATACTTTGGAAATTTTTCGTATTTTATCAATGTCACGACTAACTGGTTTTGGGCAGTGCAGTTCTTTGGTGCGCCGCTGCCATGCGAAATTATACAGTTTCCCTATCGTTGCGGAAGACCATTATTTGTAAACGACGTACTTTTAGAGGATTACTCGCACTAATTTTATATCAATTTAGAAATTCTATTAAAAATAATGTTACAAAATTCGTTAATAAACAGCCAATGAACAAGCACCCGGACGTTTCTGCAGTGTTCATATTTTAACATTTAAAAAACATGCGGACGACGATAGCTTGATTATGTCATATTTAATGAAAATTTCAGTGGTTGCATTCGAATGTAGAATTAAATTAACAATAAATAAACACATCTGATTTATTATAGAAAACTCACAGACATCGTATTCCATTCAAAAATTGGTTGAAATCACAAATGCCCAAATAAATGTTCGTGCCATCTATAGACGAAATATCACGGTCCCTTAAGAATCGATCGAAGTACTGATGAACAGTTTAAAGAACATAGATCACTAAGATCGTGTATAGAATTCCGCTACAAATACGACAAAATAATCTAACCTCCTGATTGCACGCATCCACCCGACCATGTAAGAAGTGGTTTAAACTATGGCTGGAGTTAAGCACCGTCTACTAAACATATAGATAATATGGCGCACCTCCAAATTACTCGCAGCCACCACTTAGGCCAAATAGTTGTTGAAAGATGCCGGAGTATTAAAGGCATTCTCGTCAGTGTTTCGAGCATTTATGATTTGCGCTACAACAATTATGATTAACTCAAACAAACAGAAGATTTTCGCTAATAGAACGCTGTAAAAATACCTGACGCATATTCGATTAGTGTACTGTACGATTCAATGCTGCGACTAGTGTGTGGCAGGTTATTTTCTGTGCTTGATTTAAAGCAGTGTGTTTAGCAAAATGCCGTAAGTCAGGAGGACCACCAGAAAATGTCAGTACGAGCACTTCTAAGCCAATAAAAATATTCTATGGTATCTTGTGGTTTTAATAGCGCATCAAAGGTGTTATAACGAATAACAGATAAATTAGTGAATGATTTACTACGAAAAGCAACTTACGACGAAGATTTCAGTTACTATTGCAACCAGTGGTTTGAATAACGCATCAAAGCTGCTATAACAAATAATACCCGTTGTTTAATAATCATTGTTCGAACTGACAAGCATAAAAAGCATTTTAAGCGTACGATTAAGGCTCACAAAGATTTTGTCGACAACCATTTTGACTTTCACCATTGGGTGCATATCAATGGTAACAAAAGCATTCGATACCAGTAAAGGAGTGGCCCGACAAGTCGACCGCCGCCCAGTCCAGCATAAAAACCATCGAAAAAATGTGCTAGCAGAGTAATAAACCTTACGAAATATGAGAAATTCCAACATCAACGATCAGCTAACGTTTTTTAAGATCACAAAGCATTAGTGCATTAAACTTCACTCAGTATTGAAAGAAACTAGAGCATCAGAATATCCAAGAATTCAAGGAATAAAAATTTAACCACCCAACATCGCTCAAGTATATATAATGCTGCAACAAACATACTGAGTCGCATTGATTATGTTCGGATATCTTCGATAATTAATCTCTAAAGCCAAAAGCATTGATGCATTATATCAATTAGTCAGCCGTTTATTAATTCGTTGAACGAAATCCACAGTGTATAGAGCTTCAACTCTTCAAAATGGGTGCCTGGTATAAAAAGAATTACAACCGATATTTTGGTCCGTGTCGGATTCAAAAGAACATAACTGATCCCGTTTATAGGACATCTTTTTCAGACTAATTAGACATCGTCAACAATTAGAAACATACATTTATTGTAAGTATACTTATTCAAGTATGCTTTTCAATTTCATCTATATAGAATTAAAATGGGTTTTTCAAAACTAATGACGATTAATAGCCTTAGACTAACAGACATGAAATATAGGGAGATTGATTTAAGTAATCATTGGAAGATAGACAGTGCAAATGGGTACCCGCTTAATTTAACAGAAGAAAACGGCGATGGTTATCGTAATTAAATTTAATCATAATTTGTTGTATGTTGCATCAGATAGAACGAAATTGGACTGTAGGCTCGTCGTTTAGCATGACTCTAAATTAAACACAAAAGTAAAATCAGAAGTGTATTGTTCAATGTTTGTTTTTTTTGCTGCGGCTGACTCCTTTTGGAGGATAAGCCTGCTCCATTTTAATGGAGTTTCTTGGGAATTTGGTACAAGTGGTGTCCCCTCACCACTCGGCTTTTTGATCGAGGACGCACCTCTAGCCTTTGCACATCCAAGCGCAGTCTGCAAGGCAGCAGCAAGTTGCATGGTTGCCGGTGGCTGTTGAGAGCTCATTCGCCATTCGGAAGTACGGGGTACTGTCCAGGAGTCCATGTAATCCTGTGGCTGTTGAACCCTTTTGTGGCGGGGAACACACGCCGAGTCATGGTGCCGTCGTCGGGCTCATGTGGTATTTTATAGGAGATCCGATTGCCGGTCGGAAATCCACCACGCCCTGGTGACACCACCGCCATAGCCCCGTTAGCCCATGTACGATCAGCCATCGAGACATGGTTGACACCGTCGTACCACGTTGAGGAGGGGATGGACTACAAACTAGCACATCACCCCTACATAAAAAACCTAATAATCATAATACCAAGGTTCCTAACTACAAGGATTAAATGGTACGCGAAGACACATCGGAAGTATATGAACTAACATGTAAAGTATTTAACCTCGTTTTTGTGGGTGAAACCATGCACCCAATTAGGAAAAGAGAGGAACACAAAACTGCAAATAAATATGGATACAAAACTTTAAAATGATAGGAAGCAAAGAATGCATGAATCAGAATTCGAAAATTATCTGCATCAAAAGATTTAGTATGGTGAATTAAAAGTATTATTTGATATTACTCTTCCTATGTGCAAAGATAAAAGAATACAATTTATCAGAAAATGAGAATGAAACCGTTATTATATCTGATAATATTTCTTTTCATCTCTGTAAATGGGAAAGCACTTTGAATTTTATGAAGGTCAGCATTTCAGAAAAAACTTTAAAAATATTAGACGAACTAGTGAAGTTAAAACGCAGAGCGCAAAGGAAGTTAATTTGGAAAGAGCCTCTTCATCGATGTATTAAGCAATTAAAGTGCATAGAAAATTTCGTGCGCATTTCGCGCAAGTGTATAAAACGGGTTAAACACAGAAATCAAACAAAATCCGTGTATTCCACAATTGAACAGTTAAAAGAAGATGAAGCAGTATTTTGATTAAGAATTTGGTGTATCTTTTTTTGATTGAGCTGTCTTTTTGCAAATATGCGTTTTCGTAAGTAATTGACAGCTATTTTACGAAACACAAAGCATCAATATTGAAGAGAACAAAGCACTTAAGACAGACATAAGTATATGTTCACAATATATACGTTTATATGAAGTTCGCAACCTTGATTATAGAAAATGTTATCACTTTCCGCGCAACTAACGTTCGTTTAATTATATAAATGTGCATTTCAATACCACTTCTCCATATAGTGTGGTGTATGTTCAGTAATGATAGATTGGGGATGGTTAGTTGGAATTTTGAGTCTAAATGGATGCCATATAAGCTCCACATAAAGGAAAAAGGACTAACAGTGTAACATTAGTTAGTATATGATTGAAAATTTTGTAGTGTGCGGCAGGGTGGCTCAGTGGTTAGAGCACCAGATTCCGAAGCAGACATGCCCAGGTTCGAGTCTTGTCCACGGCAAATTCTGTCCAGTAAGTGATGAGTTCCCAATAAGGACGAAACCGGTCTACTGGATGAATTTCCTTTTTTAGACTATACAATTCTTTGTTTATACTGACAAATGTATGTACTTGATAGGTCAGGTGCTTATATCAAGTTTCAAACCTTGATTATAGTAAATATCTTCTCCCGTGCAACCAATGTTCGTTGGAAGTATATATATATATATATATATATATATATATATATATATATAGTTATGTTGATAAAATTGCCAGTGTTCTTAAAATCAGATCGCAGTCACGGTCACACACAACGAAATAAACATTCGGTAAGAGAATAAGGACTGTCTACCAGTCTTGGATGTTTTACTAAAGAAAAAGAGTAATGTAAATTGGGTAAAACAATTTACTATTAACCGAAGTCAACATGAGCGAAAGGTATAATCTCACTTGCTAAATGATATCGATCAAGGCCAGAGGTTATGGTTTTGCTGGAGTAGCAAGTGTTCAGAAGTGGTTTATGTGGTTTATGCTTGTTGACTTCTCTTACGCCCTAGATCAACTATAAACTTGGTCAGTAAACGTGGAACAGGTAAACAGTACAACCTTGCATACGACCATGTATTTAGATAATGAAACTGTAACGAGCAACAACAAAGTGATTTTCAAGATACCGTGCCTGCATCGGATACCAACACTGATCATGAAATAGGTAAAGTTTCAACAAAAATGAAAACCTGCTACTCCAGGAAATCCATGCACTTTGACCTCAATAGACATCAGTTTTCACATTTCGCGGTAATCGTTATACCATTCAATTAAATATAACATAGTTATATATTGCTTATTGCGGAGAACTAATGTATATGCAATTGTTTATTTGGTACTGCGTATCTTGTAAAAAATTAATTCAAAAGGTACCAGAGTGATATGTTTGTTTATTTGTACACACATTTATATTAACACCGTTCGTATACTAACATGTTTTGTTTTGTCTTTTAGCATGTATATCTGCATTATATGATGAATAAAGCCTAATATTTTAGGCAACTCTTTCTTCTGACTTGTCTAATCATTCTGCCCGTTTGCTGTGCTTGTTACTGTGATTCAGAACAATTTATTCATCATATAACCCAATCATGGAACGCCTAATAAGACCAGAACGATTTGATGTTGAACCTAGTGCACCAGATGCAGCAAAACAATGGAATCATTGGTATCGTACATTCTGTGGCCTCCTAAAAGCAGTCGAATCCATGAATCCGGATAAATTAGACACTCTTATTTCCTACGTCTCTCCTAACGTATATGAACACATCGTTGATTGTGATACATATGATCATGCTATCAAAACTCTAATGAATCTCTATGTCAGACCGAAAAATGAAGTCTTTGTTCGTCATATACTCGCGACTACTAAACAAGAAAATGGACAAACATTGGATCAATTTGTTCAGATTCTGAAATCGTTAGCTAGGGAGTGCAATTTCAAACCAACTACGGCCGAGGAAAATCGAGACGATGCTCTGCGCGATGCCTTCATTAATGGAATCCAGTCCAATTCAATCAGACAACGTCTCTTAGAACACAACTCACTTAATTTTCAAGCGGCTTTTGATCAAGCACGTGGTCTCGAAATGGCGGAAAAGCAATCATTATCATATCAAAACTGTTTGAATTCTGCACACACTGCAACGGTTCAGCCACTCTGTCCTTCATCAACCTCCGATAAATCTACAGATAATCTTGTTGCTGCTGTTAAACAAAAATGTGACTTTTGTGGGTACGATTATCATTTAAGATGGAAATGTCCGGCCAGAAACGCCTTCTGTAAAAGTTGTGGAAACAAAGGACATTTTCAAAAGGTATGTCGCTCTAAGAATCACCGCCCAGTGGTTTCGACGCTTCATCCTACCATATCTGCAACTGTATTAGCTGCTGCTCCTGATTGTCTCACCAAATGTGTAATAAATCTAGAAGTCAATAACATAAATTGTCATGCTCTCGTTGATACAGGCAGTTCCTGTAGTTATGTTTCAGAAGCCTTCGTTTTGAAAAATAATTGGAAAATTCACCCCTCTCAAGAAACAATAACCATGGCGTCTAGCTCATTTTCGAGTCATACCAAAGGTCATTGTTTTGTGTCGGATTCAAATCATGTGTTTATCAAAATATCAAGCTATCTATACTTTCATCTTTGTACTGACGTACTCGGTCATGACTTCCTTTGATTGTAATAAAAGCGTGTAAATATTCCTTTTGGTGGTCATAAATCGTCATTCACCGTCTGTTTACTGAAACCTGCATCTGTTACGCGTCCCCGCCTCTTTTCCACCATTTAACTGCTAACTGGAGGCCTATTGCTACGAAATCAAGAAGGTACAATCGAATGGATGAAATATTTATCCGGGATGAAATAAAACAGATTAGTTTCGATATTATCGAACCTTCAACATCCCCGTGGAGAGCACAAGTTCTCGTGGTATCGAATGAGAATCACAAGAAACGTATGGTTGTGGACTACAGCTAAAACAGTCAACAAATTCACACCTATTAGACGCCTATCCTTTGCTGAAATAGACTAAATGGCTTAAAACCATTTTTGCAATATCATATTCAATCTTTGGATCTCAAAGCGCTTACCAACAGATACCTATCCAAAAGGTATTTACTGCTTTCGGCGTGTGGACGCTTGTTTCACTCTGTCGTACTCCTTCGGAGTGACGAATGGTGTCTCATGTTTGAAGAACTGGATCATATAATCGCACAGAACATCTCACAGATACATTTGTCTATGGGACAATGTGACAGTTTGCGGGAGAGATACGCTTGAACACGAAACAAATCTCAACAAATTTCTTAATGCTGCTAAAAAATATGGATTGACTTTTAAATGAATCAAAGAAAGACATTTTCGCAGCTAAAGAAATTACTCTTCTCTTGGTTTTCAAATATCGAATGGAAAAATTAAACCTGATCCTGACCGATTAAAGCCTTTACAAGATCTCCCACCACCGTCGAATGTGCAATCGCAACAAAGAATTGTGATTTTTCGCTTATTTATTCGCCGTGGATCTCCAACTTCTCCGATAAAATCCACTCACTCGTTCATAATCGAACTTTTCCTTTGCCCGTCTCTGTGAAACAAAATTTCGATGATCTTTAAAAAGAATTAGCCGTAGCAACTCTAGCTTCTATTCGTTGTGATATTCCGTTTGTCGTCGAAACTGATGCTTCGGACGTAGCTATTGCTGCCACTTTGAACCAAGATGGAAGACCTGTGGCGTTTTTCTCTCGGACGTTGACGCCATCTGAAAAACATCACTCAGCTGTTGAAAAAGAAGCCTATGCCGTGGTTGAAGCTATTCGAAAATGGAGGCATTTACTTTTGGGTAATCATTTCAAACTTGTCACTGATCAAAGATCTGTTTCCTTTATTTTTGGCAATCAAAATCGAGGAAGAGTGAAGAACGATAAAATTTTGCGCTGGAAAATGGAATTATCACCTTACAGCTTCGATGTTGTCTATAGACCCGGAAAAGATAACAAAGCAGCAGATGCACTAAGTCGATCCTGTTGTGGTGCGCTTCTAAATGGACTGGATTTAAAACAAATACATGATTCTCTTTGTCATCCTGGAATTTCTCGTATGCTCCACTTTGTGAAATCTCGTAATTTACCATATTCTATTGATGAAATTCGAAAAATGACCTTGAGTTGTGAAGTGTGCTCTGAAATCAAACCCAGATTTCCTTCGGCAATTCAAGGCCAATTAATCAAAGCTACCCAACCGTTTGAGCGGTTATCTATCGATTTTAAAGGACCTCTTCCTTCATCAACTCGTAATCGTTATCTACTGACGGTCATCGATGAATATTCTCGATTTCCCTTTGCATTTGCTTGTCCTGACCTTAGCAGTCACACCGTCATACTTCACCTGTGTCAAATATTCGCAATGTTTGGGATGCCTTCGTACATTCACTCAGACAGAGGTTCTTCCTTCATGTCGACCGAGGTACAAAATTTTCTTCGGGAAAAAGGTATAGCTTCGAGTAGAACGACTCCTTATAATCCCAAAGGAAATGGACAGGTAGAAAGAATGAATGGTACCTTATGGAAATCGATCCTTCTCGCTCTCAGATCAAAAAGGCTTTCAGTTGAAAACTGGGAATGCGTGCTGCTGGACGCATTACATTCAATCCGTTCATTATTGTGCACATCTACCAACGAAACCCCTCACGAGCGTCTTTTTCGACACAATAGAAGGTCGACTTTTGGTACCACACTCCCAACCTGGCTTACTGTTCCTGGCAAAGTTTTACTCAAGAAGAATGCTAGAATTTCTAAATATGACCCCTCTGTGGAAGAAGTTGAACTAATTCATTGCAATCCTAACTATGCGCATGTTCGTTTTTCTGATGGAAGAGAAGATACAGTATCTATCCGTCAATTAGCCCCGAAAGGCTCCGACGCACTGATGAATGAAGCTGGAACTAATATGGGACTCTGTGAAAATGAACCGGTTGTTGCTGATGAACAAACCTCCTATAATGACGATACCGATATTGATAATGTTAAGGCAAATGGTGAATCTACGGATAACTCAAATGCTCGTGACCTATCAGAGAATCTCGAAAACCTTATCAATCAACAACAACGTGTTCATTCTTATAACTTACGAAGTGGAAATGTTTAAATACTATGTTTTCTCAATCCTCTTTGAATTGTTACTATAACAGTCTTGTTCCGACTCTGACGCTACGCTACAAATCGCAGTGGAGGAGAATGATATGTTTGTTTATTTGTACACACATTTATATTAACACCGTTCGTATACTAACATGTTTTGTTTTGTCTTTTAGCATGTATATCTGCATTATATGATGAATAAAGCCTAATATTTTAGGCAACTCTTTCTTCTGACTTGTCTAATCATTCTGCCCGTTTGCTGTGCTTGTTACTGTGATTCAGAACACAGAGGTATATACAAAAGTCAGCATGAACGAATGGTATGGTATCATGTACATTTATTATTCGTGCTTACTGGCGATTCATTAGTAAGAGACGGTTCTTCGCCTTATAAAAACTTTATATTTGGTCCAGAAATTTCAAATACCTGCTTCTAAAGATGACTCGTTGGAAAGCATGAAAAGCAAGTGAACATGAAATTACACCTTCGTTCATGCTGAAATCGGTATATCCTTCTGGTTCTATTTAAACTAAATTGTTACTAGGTACACAATACCTAATACACAACTGTATATTTTAGTTCTACGTAACAAACAAGTTTATTCAATAAGCCAACCTAGCCAGCACAATACTTGCATTATACCAATCTCGTACCATTTTAATATAAATTGTCAACAGTTCGCGGCTGTTTTTTTCAAAACTGACAGAATGTTTCGACTAGATTTAAAAAATAACAAACATATTAAAGCAGGAAGCGATGTACCGTCTATAAACTAGCCAATAAAAGTATCGTGTCAATCGCCAATTTGAAGTAGAAATCCTGAAGGATATGCCAGCTCAGGAAGTCTTACTTATGTTCTTCCATAATTGAGTGTCACGATATGGTGTAGCGGTAAGGGTAACTAGTGATCATGGTAGTCAGTTTATATCTGAACAATTTATAAAATGATTGAATTCTATAGGGATAGAAGTAAGACACACATGTACACATATTCCCAGAGCTAATGGGATGGTTGAGAGGCTGCACAGGGAACTGAAAGCTGCATTACCCTGCACTGGAGGATCCACTTGAATATATGATTTTCCCATACTTGTGCTGTAAAAGCGAAACATACAGAGCACAGTCAGGAACACCCATAGCAGAACTTGTTCATGGAGAGCCATGTAGATTACCTGGTGATCTATTAATAGACGCACCAAGTTGTATCGATTGGGTCTCTAGTTCAGTAGATTTGTTTGTTTGATCACTAAAGGATAAAATGATTCAATTAGTTCCAAAAAAGACTCGAATTCTATGTTATAAATGCTCTGTATCTTCAAATTTAAAGCTGGCATGACATCTATACATAAATAACGAGAGCACAAAATTGTCTGACTCCGTTCTATAAGAGATCATTCAAAGTGAATCGTATGACTGATAAAAATGCATTTATAGAGAAAAATGGCACATTAGAGTGTATAGCACTGGATCATTGAATTCCAGCTGACCTTGACTGAGGAAGAGACTGAGGAACAGCTTCCTTGCGAGTTTCACTGTATCATGTCATAAACAAAACCGAACCTCGAAGCTAATATAACCAAACTGAGAAAATAAATTTACGAAGATGATTCTATTAGATAGCTGCAACACAATCGCCACTGAGCTCGATTCAGTATCACATCACGAAGGGTTTCTAACCAAGAAATATGATGCGCATGTGGACCCCATCCTGGAAGACAAGTGGGTCTTATACTCCCCAATTTGTATGTGACTTCAACTGTTTCTGCTATGTAAAAATGTGCTCACCTTGTTTCTAACGTCAATCTGTTGCTGGATGAGAGAACAGAGCTTAAATGGGCAATCGAATAAAAGGCATACGTAAAACGTGGCCGTGCCAACGAAGTTGATGGAGCCTTATTTGTTTTTCTAACGAGGAGCACTTGTTGGCAGCTCCAAAAATACGTCTGCGGATGTCAACGTTGATTATTCGTTGTTGGTAGCCAACATGTGATATGCTTCTCAAACAATGATGGTCGAATGTCTGTAAGCGTTTAAAATCATCAACTTTAAAAGACCAAGTCTCACTAGAGTATAGCAAAACTGAGCTTACAGATGCATTGTAAACACGATCTTTTAGGCAGAGTTAAATACGCGCTTTACTCAATAAATGGCGAAGGTTCGAGAAAGCTACTCTAGCTTTCGCGATTCTCATTCTAACATTGTCAGATATATTGCCTAATTTATTGATAGCTCCCAAGATATGTAAACCTGTCAAATATGTTTAGATCTTCACTCTGCGGTTGCAGAGTTGTAATGAGTGGTGGGCGATCTTACATTTAGAGGATGTGAATTTCATACGTGCAACGTCTGCTAATCTATTCAAAGTGGCCTGCGCAGAATTTTGACTGTTGATTAATTGTACGATATCGTATGCATAGTCAAGATCGACTAGTTTACCATTCGAGAGAACTTTAACACCTTCATCCCAAATGTGTGCAAGAATGTTGTTCATAATAACATCAATTACAAAATTAAACAAAATGAGGTAAAGTGGACAGACTTGACGAATACCACTGCTGGTGGTAAAGTTATGCGTTAATTCGTTGTAGACCTTAACACGACCATAACTATTTGTGTAGAGAGCGCGCACAATATTTACAAAGGTTTTTGTGGCTACACCACTTTTCGACAAAATTACGATTCTAGTCATCCGTTATGGAGTTGAACACTAATTAGCGAATATCAAAACCACAGCCAGTAGCTCAAGTATGTTGTTCGAAGACTTCGTTAAATTATAATGGATTGGAGGCTTATTTCCAAGTTCTTCGCAAACTTGATTTAAAGAATTGTTACCACCACCCGCGCAAACAATTATTGTTAAAATTACGATTGCCTTTTTTGATGATACAAATGATGGTCGACTCATTTTATGTAGTACGAAAAGGTCTAGACAACGCTCCCATCCCTAAATAATCCTGGAAGCGAATCATCAAGGCTCGCGGCTTTGCGACGTTTAAGAGATAGGATTGCATTTCGTATTTCGAACTCTGATGGTTCTTCGAGACTAAATTACCACACTGTTGATACCGACACGTTCTCGGGAATCTGAACTGACGCGGGTGCCAAAGGAAATTGATCTTTGATGTGTTCAGCCCACCTATCAAGACGACTTATTTTATCGGTTATTAATGGTTGGTACTATCGTTTATATTTTCACTAACTTTTCATTTTCTTGGTCCTGTTGCGCGAATAATTTGGAACAAACAGCGACTATTACTCGATGCGAACGCTTCTTTCATTTCTACAGACTTTCTGGTCCAGAACGATTCGAGACCGACTTTTAGACTTCGCTTAATTTGGCGCCTTATATTGCGACGAGTATTATTATGAGCCGAGCCAGGTTGAATTTGGCGCCTTTTTCGAGTATCTCCAGAGATTTTACAGACAGACAATAATTACTGCTACGGGGACCTGCAATGCCACATACAGTAGTACTTGCATTGTGCAGTGTACCTTATCTTGGACCACAGTAAATTATAATTTTCGCCATCAAGACCAGTTAGCTTGGACTTTAGAATATCTTCATAGTTTTGTCGAAAGGAAGGTTGTTCGAATTTGATTAAATTATTATGGGGTTTATTCTTATTGATTTTCCCGGAAAATGTTAGTGCAAATCTACAACGATACATGCATGGTCCGAATCGACATGTGTTCCAAAAAGCGCGACAATCCTGGATGTAAACATTATAAATAATTTAAACATGATCTAGTTGAGTCCACCGTTGTCTGGGAGCTGGAGGACGTCATGTGGCGCAACGTCTTACACTACGTCTGAAGTTTGTACTACTTAAATATAATCTATGTTCCGCGCAGCTATCTAAATTCCGTTCACCATTATCGTTGCGCGTCGAGCTTAAGGTGTATCTTCCACCTAAATGAAATTCTGCGTTACTTAAGCGTCCAACTTGAGCATTCACGTCACCCATAACTAAGACCATATCTGAATTTCGTGTTCTACATAGTAAGGAGCTCGGTTCGGAGTAAAAGCATCCTTGCTTTCGGTTGTGATGAAATCCATAGGAGTATATGCAGATACAACGATTAGGCAACGTTGATTACGGCTTTTATTCATTGTTTATATTAGATGTATTTAAACGTGCCGCATAAAGTCAAATATTTAAAGAGATCCGTTCAATTAAGGAAGCTTCAGCTCTTGTGCTAAGGACAATACCAACGCACCATTTATCTGATTGAGAAAACTCCGTGGAACCAGATGTTCCAAGCTAACAACGCGTAGATAGTAATGGTGCAACCAGTTCTGTAAAGTACGTAGGATCCTCTATTCTGGTTTCAGATACACAGCATACGTCGATTTCTAATCTATTCAATGTACGTGCAAGAGGTTCGTGCTGTCCAAGTTGTTTTAATGTTCGTCTATTAAATGCGCCAATGTTAAAATATAACCTAGGTTTAATTAATGATAGTCTACTTAAACTACTTTCGATATATGTCAACCAGATATTTGACTCAGTGATATGATCACCAACAAATATATTCATAATATATAAAAGAGCGTTATTGTTAGATCTAAAAAGAGGAAAGTGAAGGAAAGAAAGCTTATCCACCCTGCACGACTCGGTATATAAGGCGACCCTTTTTATACTGTGCGATGGCCGATGCAGTATGTAATCATTGTAATTCGTATTGTTCATGGTAATATGTACACTGTAAAAGTGCACTAGCAAGGTACCAGCAATTGTTGAAACATTTTCTAGAAGAATCGTCAAGAAACCAAAGAATAATGACTTCGTGAAATACGGGTAAACGTCTAAACATTAGGATGTATATTGGAGTCAATTAACTCCTTATATAAACGATTTTGACAATAAATTATTGAAGTTGACTTCAAATTATTTTTGTTGATATTACAGGTAGGATCTCAGATTCACTTCAGGATATTCTGTTTCCAAGCTTTTCACTACCGTAAAAGAAATATGTGGCAATCAGTGAGACGGTGAGCATACGTACTTTGTTGTAATATAACTTATGTTAACAATTAATCAGACTTAAGAAATTTAGCTTTAGAGAAAGTGCTGATGAATTTAATTGTTCTAAATTAGATTATCGTTCCGCATATTTTGTATATCCGAGCCTGACGACTCAGGGACTCTCCTATGGAAGTGACCAAAGAGCCTCCACAAAAGATGGCGACCACGCCAGAATTCAATATGCAGGAAGATATGCTAAAGATAAAGATCTCCTTAGTCGCATTCACATGAATAGCTATATAAGACTCTCCGCATACATCCCAGACAATCCTTCTGATTGGGTTGACGAAGCAAGGATGCTTTTTAAAGTAAAAGGATTACCGACCCAGCAAAAATGTTTGCTTCGGCCTTGTGGTCTCATTCCCTGAGACAGTGAAAAGAAACTTATCTAGATACAGGAAATTTATCATAGACAATGAACCATTTAATACATTCTAGTGGAAAACTTCAAATCGGTGTTAATCCGAAAGAACAGAGCAGATGACTAAAATATTACGTCAGGAAAAGATAGGAAATCAACTTCCACCTTAGTAAACGACAGATTACTTTCAAAATTCATCGAGCTCGATATTTCTAAGGAAGTTGTGAACAGCATATTAAGAGCCACTTTAGATGTCTATTACTGTGTTTGTTGAAGCACAAGGTGGAAAATTTAGGCAAAAGTAAGTCACATTCGTTTAATATAGCATAATAGAAATTGCTGATGAATTTAATTTTTCTAAATTAGGTGATTATTCCGCATATTTAGGATATCCTAGGCTGGCGTCTCAGGGGCTCTACATTACTCATATAAGTTTTGCATCAGACTTATTGATGTAATCAAACGTGTACAACTGCAAGTCAAAGTCGCATAAATTCATAAATAATCAAAATTGCCTGATCTGCGCTTTGACTAACGCAATTTTTGTTTCAGTAGTTTTCTTTATTTAACAAAATATTTCGGCTGCCTTTCCTCTGTCAATATTAATAAAATGGCCAAAGGAAATATCGCGCTTGCTTCATTAGTTTGTTTTGTAAAGCTAGTGAAGATGAACCAACTAAAGAAGACTGTCAAATGAAGCAGCCAAAATATTTTTTTGAAGATAGAAACTACTGGGGTGGAGGTTAATTTAATTATTGGACACCAATTAACTCCTCATATAAAAATAAATCAATTTTTATTTTTTGACATTTGATGTTATCGCTGGTTTGTAAAACAATATTGTATTTTTTGAAAAAATATTGTAAAATTTTGGACATTCTTTTGTTCATATTTTTGAAGGTGAAAAGAGTTTTATCTGAGTTGCTGAATTGCACAAGCGGAACACTGCGTGGTTCCATCTACGATATCTTTGCTAATAAATTATTTTAATATATTCTTCTATTGTTCTGATTAATTATCAGCGAAAAGAACAACAAATTTGCTTCAGGTAATTGACGTGGATATTTGTTTTAAGGTCAACCCTCGTCTTGTTCTGTAAACCGTGAATATCAGCGTATCCTGGTAAGCTTAATTAATATAATATATAAATTGCAAGTAATTTAATAATATTATGGCTGGTTTATTAAATATTGAGGATACAGAGCAGTTAGCAAGTGGACTTAAGGATTGTAGCTTAAAAGATAGTTCAGAGGAACTTAAGTGTTCCAAATTAGATGATCATACCGCATATATGAATTTTCCGGGCCTGACATCCCAGAAGCTCTCTTATGGTAGTGACCAAAGGGCCTCTACAAAAATGGCGACCGCGCCAGGATCCTCTATGCGGAAAGATATGATGTAGATGATCACTTTTGGACGTCGTTTTGTCTAAGCTGGAACATTATGGATTGGTAGTGAAACCAGAAAAGAGCAGGATTGGTTGCTCTACCGTATAATTTCTGGGACGCAATGTTCAAGGATGGAATCAAGCCCTTGGAAGATAAGGTACACACAATCAAGGATGTTCCAGAACCCAGAACTGTACGCCAGTTGCGTAGATTTTTGGGGATGATTAGCTGCTATCGTCGTTTCATACCAGGTTTAGCTGGAATTTTGGGGTCGCTAAATCGACATTTAGTTCGTGAACGGAGCACGATCAAGAAGACCTAGCCTATTAATTTTAGCCAAGACGACAAGGAAGAATTCCAGAGGGCTAAAGATCTGTTAAGCCAAATAACCACATTAGCACCTGTGGATTGGACTAAGCCGTTTGAGCTTTCACAGATGCTCTTGATGTAGCGATAATGGTATAGTCAAGCCGATTGGATTCTATAGTCGGAAACTCCAAGATCGCGAGAAGCGATATGACACGCTTTGAAAGGAGTTACTAGCAGTTTATTCTGCAGTGTTACATTTTGAGCACTACCTAGATGGACATCAGTTTATGATATTAACTGATCATAAACCGTTGTTAAGTATCCTTGGGAAAGCGAATAGGCTAAATTATTCTCGGCGGGTGAATTCACAAATAACCCGACTCGCAGAATTTTATTTTACCATTAGTTATATCTCAGGAAAAGAGAATGTGGTGGCAGATACTCTCAGTAGACCAGACGTATCAGATGAAGATATGATTCGTTCGGAGTCACTCGTATGCTCTGTTGTATCTTCTAATGATTTTGTCCAGCAATTGATGGAAGCACAAGGTCTTGATCCTTTAGTAGCTGTGTTGGCAAAGAATCCTACATATACACGCAGGAAGATTGGAGATAAGTGGTTATTATGTGAAATCTCCAGGAGCCAACCTAGACCTTATGTACCGTTAGAATTAAGGTATAAGGTAATTCAACAGCTACATGAATTCAGTCATCCTTCCATTAAGGCAACTATCAGGATGGTCACTGATAGATATGTATGGCCTAAGATGTCGAAAGACATAAGAGCCTGGGTAAGGACATGTGCCCGGTGTCAAACTTGTAAAGTTTGGCGTCATACCAAAACTGAAATTAAAACGATTGGTATACCAGCAGGTCGTTTCATGCATGTTCATATTGATATAGTAGAAATGCCCGAAATTTCTAGCCAAAAGTATTTACTCACGATGGTTGATCGTTTCAGTCGTCAGTTTGAGGTAGCAATCCTGAGGGACATGACAGCTCAAGAAGTCTTACTTATGTTCTTGCATAATCGAGTGTCGCGATATGGTGTACCGGTAAGGGTAACTACTGATCGTGGTAGTCAGTTTATGTCTGAACTGTTTATCAGATCATTGATTACAATGGGGATAGAAGTAAGACACACATGTGCTTATAATCCCAGAGCTAACGGGATGGTTGAGAAACTGCACAGGGAGCTGAAGGCTGCATTACGCTGCGCCGGTAGATCCAGTTGGATGCCTGATTTTCCCATAGTTTTTTTGGCAATGCGAAACAGATACAGAGCTCAGTTAGGAACATCCATAGCAGAACTTCTTTATGGAGAGCCATTGAGGTTACCTGGAGATCTTCTAATAGAAGCTCCAAGTTGTCTCGATTGGGCCTCTAGTTCAGTAGATTGGTTTGTTGGAGCATTGAGAGATAAAATGAGTCGTTTAGCTCCAACCAAAACTAGAAGTCCAAAGTCTAAATGCTATGTATCTTCAGATTTAAAGCTGGCATCTCATGTATATATAACTAACGAGAACAGACAGAATTGTCTGACTCCGTTCTATAAGGGGCCATTTAAAGTCAATCATTTGACTGATAAAAATGCATTTATAGAAGTAAATGGCACAGTAGGGTGTGTAGCACTGGATCGCTGCATTCCACAGTTTATATGGACGGAGGAGGAGACTGATAAAAAGTATCCAGAAGCTGAGGCGAAATGTGTGAGAAAAAGAAAGAGTCAAACAAATATGGAAAAGAAGTAAAGATTAAAACCAAGACAACTGAGAATAAAGAACAATGCAATATGAAAATGAAATCTAGTGAAGTACCAGCACAACTTATTGAAACTCGTTCTGGTAGTCATGAAGAAACCGAAGAATGAGGACTACAACATGTATGGTTAATCATCTTAAAAATGAGGGTGTATGTGAAGGTTAATTTAATTATTCGACACCAATTAACTCCTCATATAAAAATAAATCAATTTTTATTTTTGGAAATTTGATGTTATCGCTGGTTTCGTAAAATAATATTGTAAATCTTTTTGGACGTTCTTTTGTTCATATTGTCGAAGTTTTTGACTTGTTTTGTCGAAGGTGAAAAGAAAGTTTTATCTGAGTTGCTGAATTGCACAAGCGAAACACTGCATGGTTCCATTTACGATATCTTTGCTAATAAATTATTGTAATATACTCTTCTATTGTTCTGATTAATTATCAGCGAAAAGAACAACAAATTTGCTTCAGGTAATTGACGTGGATATTTGTTTTAAGGTCAACCCCCGTCTTGTTCTGTAAACCGTGAATATCAGCGTATCCTTGTAAGCTTAATTAATATAATATATAAATTGCAAGTAATTTAATAGTATTATGGTTGTTTTATTAAATATTGAGGATACAGAGCAGTTAGCAAGTGGACTTAAGGATTGTAGCTTAAAAGATAGTTCAGAGGAACTTAAGTGTTCCAAATTAGATGATCATACCGCATATATGGATTTTCCGGGCCTGGCATCCCAGAAGCTCTCTTATGGTAGTGATCAAAGGGCCTCTACACTGGAACAAAGCTGCGTTAGTCAAAACGCAGATAAGGTAATTTCGATTAATACAGTGTCCCAAAACAATTTTTAATAAATATTTCTCTCGCCTAATTTGTTTCTTCCATTTTCGTGTGCAATGTTAAATGAACTTAGTCATTAAATAAAACCATTATTATGAGAATTGCAATGTAGACAACAGTTACTTAATAATAATAAATATTTAAGGATGACTGTCACTGTCGCCAGATAAAGTATCGTCGCATAATAATGTATGTAACTTTATAATTCGAACGGAAATTAGTCATACATACTAATAAAATATAACACCAAAAGATACAATTTGGACTAATCAAAATAAGATAGTACCTACCTGCTCATTGATAATAATCAATTAAATTCGTGCCAACCGAACACCTATTAAAACACTAATAAACAATAATTTTTATGTAAACGCCCCGGCTGAAAGTAAGTTCTGCACGACGTTACAAGAATAAGACAAGACAATGTTTGTCTGAAAGTAGTAACTTTGGTGGCCCTTAACAGGACCTGAAAATAATTCCGAGATGTAGAGACTCCTAACATATTGGTGTCTGAGAACCCCAACAATCCCCGATCGTAATCAGTCTTTAAATGTGCAATAGAATCTGATAAGCTTGTATTTTCATTCATATCTGCTTAATTCATACCTGCCACGTCTTGTGCTGACTTGCCAGTTTCGTCAAATTTGAGATGAGCTTCCATGTCGATCAAATTCAATTATTAATTTGATACTTAATGTTAGGCAATCGCAATGTGAAACCTTTCATGTTGCGAAACTCCCGAACAATAATCTGGAAAGAAATAGACGTGAAAAACAGAATTATTAAATTACCTGTTCCAGAACGTCCCTAAATATATGAATTAGTAATTAGTATATTGTGGAAATCGAGTAAACGTTAAACGGAGAAAATGAAATAAATGCAGCAGGCCGAGGAAGTTACAAACAGTCACGTAAAGTATGCTCAGTAACTAAAATCGCGCACCATTCAAAGTATTTATATAATCAAGTATTTAAACAAAGAAAATTCTGGAAAATAAATGAATAAATTTTTATTAGAATAGAATATCTTTATTTGGATTCAAACCACACATGTTCCATCAAATAATAAAATTGGAAAATGTAGAATATATAAAAAAAGTTATCACATCACATGAAATTGTGCAATTAGTCTCATGTAGATAAGTATATCTCACTAGTTGTACTGTACAATATATCGATATCAGAAAGTTTGGCTGTAAAGAATAATAGATACATCATCAAAATAGGAAAAAATAAGGTATAATTCGAGTGTAACATTATGCAAAAAATTGAGAACCATGACTAGCAATTGATTGTATGTATTGTTCACTAACATGATGATATAATGCATAACATTTCACTTTTAATAATCCAAAACATGGAAATAAAAATCTCAAGAAATTCTGTTTCCGATAACAATTATCCTTGTCTTTTATTTAACCATGAGAAAGTATTATCATAATCAAAATAAGAAATATCAGCAGGATTGTAGACTTTTTCTAGTTCAGTAGATATAAATTTAAAAGACATCTTAGATGGAGGCATTTCTCTAAGTCACTTTGGCAATTGGTTGTAAATTTTATAGATTTTCGAAAAAGTGAATAACTTGCTCGCAACATTTCCCACCAAAGGAGGAGATATTGCCAAATGTCCAGATCTAGTTCAAACTTCATGACTCTTTCTTATCGGATTCATAAAGGAACCAGTCCACTGGTTCAAATGGAAAACTTTTATGCAATAGAACATCCTCCAAAACCACAAAGTTTGTAGTGACACAAACTGTAATCTAGAGGCGTATATAGTGCAGGAGATAGGACTAATTTGTTTCAAAACTTGTCTTTGTACAGCTTCTATCTTATTGGACAAACTCTTTTTTAATGGATTCCAAGTAGCGACAGCATATTCTAATATCGGTCTAATCCATATTATATACATTTTAAGTTTTATGTCATTTGATAAGATATTTCGATTTATTAGTGCCCATCTTTTCTTGGCACTGCCTACTATACTGTAACGACACAAATCAATGGCCGACATATTGCGTAAATTAAATTAAATTTTATTTACGTTGCACCAATGAGAAAAAAGCGAAACTTTCCGTTTTAACCAATAGTGTGCAAGTAGGCATGGCATGCTATTTAAGCACGGCAATTTACCATGCAAGCCAGTTGTGGCATTTTGCAATCTACCTGCTTCACGCGTGTGCGTTCTGTCGGCTGTCAATACCTACGCTGGTGATTTGATAGTTTCACCAACAACTAACTACATCCGTGACTCATCTTGTTGCAGTATACCGGAGAGACGAGCCAATTAAGTGCAGAACCTGCAGGACGCTATCCACATCGTGATTACAGCTCAACCACGGGAGCGACAACTCAACCAGAGTCCACCCAAGGCTCTAGGACATCTTCACACTCTGAATAATTCAAGAGAACGCATTACCAGGCCCTCTTAAGGGCCCCCATATCAGTAACTAATCTCTATTCAGAACACCTTAACCGAGTTTGTAACGTCGTACGGCATTTACTTGAAGCCGGGGCGTTTACAAAATTGGCGACCGCGCCAGGATATTGAGTCTGATTGGTTCTGACATTTGTGTTTTCTTTACCCTGTTCGTGGTTTTCTGGGAAATCTGTTGGGTATATATTCGTGGATTTGTGGGGATAATTATAATACATTGTCGTCAAAGGCCAACGGGGCCTCTGTTCATCTTTCCTACGTACAAAACGGCACCGTACATACTGTTCTGCGCTCATTCAACTGTGGAAAATAATAATACATTGGCATCAAAGGCCGACGGGGCCTCTGTTCATCTTTCCTACGTACAAAAACGTGCTTTTGTTCTGCGCTCATTCAACTGTGGAAGCTGTTTGTGGGTAAGCGTTTCGTTAAAGTATATTTATACATTTTCATATTGCTTATAAATTTGTGCTTTTAAGATCACGTAAATTTGTTAAAATGTCAGGTCCAATTTTAGATATTGATGTTCCTGTTTGGGATGGAGATAGTGAGCTATTCTTTATGCGCGTAGACTCCGCTTTCTCCCCGTTTCCCGATTATGACAGTCATCAAAAACTGTCAAAGGTTTTTGCTAAACTACCTTCTGAATTGCAGCGACGGATTTATCCTAAGCTTGAGGCCATTAGGAAGCTACCTAATCCCATTTGGGCCTACAAACGAGGTAGAATCCTTGCTTGGACCCACGGAAACTGAGCAGATAATAAACAAATATGCGCAGTTAGATATGCCAAATCTTGGCCCCATCGAAATACTGAGGGAATTACAGAAACGTTGGTATAAAACCAACATTTCTGACCATGAGGCTAAGGTTGTTTTTATTAACAATCTTCCCCAAACATTAAAACTCTTTGCCAGACAGCTCCCCAACACTCTCTCTATAGATGACTTACCTGAGAGATTTGAGTTAGAATATAGGGTTTTGGAACCCAAAGTGAATCCATCATCCTTTTCTTCACCCCGCAAGATGATAGAATCTCCTCTTTAGAGAGAACAGTGGCGAACATGGCCAAAGTTCTAGAAGGCTTGGCCATTACCAAATCCGAGATAAATCAAGTGAATGCTCGACCAAAATTCGTTTCCAAGTCAAATTATAATGGTAGGCGGCGATCGAGATCTCCGCAATCCTTCAATAAGTATGCCCCAAAGAACTGGTGTTATAACCACCAGAAGTTTTTTATGCTTGCCAAGTTTGTCTTTGTCGTTCCGAAGAATTTCCGAATGAGTGTCAATTTCCACAGCTGACGGAGAGGACAACAGACCGCAGGCACAAGGGTGCATCAGTATCGGGAAACGTCTGGCGCAGGAAGTAGAAGACCGTACTTTCTGCACATCAACGGCATCAACGGCGCTACAGGGAAGAAGCCAACTAAAATCCGACATCCCTGTCGACTCTTTTCGTCCACGCCGAATTTTTCACATAGAGAACCAAACAGACAATGCCGGTCGCAATCACCAGCCTACTTGTTTGCATGACCCGGCCAAACAGCCCAACGAACTTCTGCACCTTCTTGATTTCAAAACTGGCGAAGAGTTCATCGTAGACACAGGTGCGGCAGTCTCAGTTCTCAAAGGTGATTCAATGGCCGAGATGTCGCTAGGCGTTCTTCTCGCAACAGCTACAGGCGAGCCCATACCAACTTATGGCTGCCAATACCGCACACTCAACATAGGTCTACGACGTGAATTTTCCCACAACTTCATCATTGCCAAGGTCTCACATAATATAATAGGCCTTGATTTCCTTCTAAAATTTCGGCTCATTATTGATCTTGCCAATCAAAAAATCATCGACCCCTCCACCAGACTTGAACAACATTTTTGGACACTTGCCTCCGAGCGTTTGGAGTTACAGGTCATTCAGCCAACCCCAGTGCATCATTCAGCAGAGATATCAGCAGCTCTTCGAAAATACAAATCGCTTTTCGATCTTAACAAGTCAGAGCCACGAGTCTCCAACACGATGCATCATATCGTCACAGAAGGACAACCTATTGCACTCAAGAAGCGACCACTGGCTCCTGCTAAGCTGAAAGCTGCCCAAGAAGAATTCTCAAGGCTTTTGGAAGAGGGAATCATCAGACCATCGAAAGTTCATGGGCGTCACCACTGCACTTAGTCTCTAAATCAAACGGATCGTACAGAGCCTGTGGAGACTACCGTAAGCTAAATTCAGTGACAAAATCTGATGCATATCCTATTCCAAATATCAACACTTTACTTGAAAAACTCAACGGCAGCAATTTCTTCTCAGTGATTGACCTCAGACAAGCCTACCATCACATCCCGGTAGCACCAGAGGATATCGAGAAAACTGCAGTCATCACTCAGACATTTCAAAGATTCATGGACAACATACTTCGCGACGACTCTGCTTATTGTATGTCATATCTCGATGACATTATGGTATTCAGTCCAGATCTAGAATCTCATGCGAAACATCTACGAAATGTCCTCTCACGCTTATCCAACCACGGACTCAAGATCAACTGTGACAAAACGCAGATTGCAACTTCATCCGTCGACTTCTTAGGGCATCATATCACGGCCCAAGGTATTCAACCGTTGCCGTCAAAGACGAATTCAATCAAGAATATCAAGTCACCAAGGACTGTGAGCGATTTGCAGAAAATCCTGGGAGTACTAAACTATTATCGCAAGTTCCTTCCGGGCCTTTCAAAACAACTTTATCCTTTGTGCAGGCACCTGCGGAACCGAAAAGGACTTAGCAAGAATTCCATCATTGCTTGGTCATCCGAAGACGAGGAATTACTTCGACTTGCCATCAACTCGTTAGCAAATGCCACAATGCTAACGCATCCAGATTTCGAAAAGCCATTTCTACTCACGACAGATGCTTCTGAATTCGCTATTGGAGCCACTTTGGAACAAGAGATCGACGGAGTTCGGAAGCCTATCAGTTTCTACTCGCGTACTCTCCAACCAGTAGAAACGAGGTACGACACTTTCGGCCGAGAACTTCTCGCCATCCACGACGCAGTGCGCCATTTTATCAGCATCATTGGCAGTAGCCGATTTGTTGTTTTCACAGATCATGCACCACTAGTTAGCGCACTTCGAAACGCAACTTCATCTATCGCCAAGTACTCTGACAGAGTGGAAAGACAGCTTTCTCGTCTAAGCGAATGGCAATTTGACGTCTTTCACGTCAAGGGCAAACAGAACTTCATTGCAGATGCCCTGTCCAGGTCAGACGTCTCTCTACAACCACCTTCGCCGTCACCATTCACTGTCAACTCCGTGGCACTCATTGAACCTGCACTAACGCCAACTCCCCTGCGAACAGAACAACGCGGTGACATTCACATTCAAAGATCAATAGCCCGTCACCCAACCAAGTTCATATGCCGTCTGTGGGAAGGCTTACCAATTGTTTACTTCACGGGTACGCAGCCCAACAAGCCAGTTCTGCCGATCAGCCTTCAGAGAAAAGTTTTCGATTCAATTCACTCAATTTCTCACCCAGGAAGCCAAGCGACTGTCCGACTTCTTACAGATCGTTTCTGGGGTCACAGACTTAGGCAGAATGTTAAACGATGGGTCTCAGAGTGTGCTAATTGTAAGAAAAACAAGATCACACGACACACTCGTTCTAAGTTGCAACATTTTCGATCTACTTCTCGCCTAGCCATCGTCCACATCGACATAGTTCATCTGACAAAGGTTCAAGGTTTCAGCTACCTTCTAACTATGATCGATAGATTTACACGGTGGCCTGCGGCATTACCTCTTGGCACCATTTCTGCAGACGAAGTAACTAACGGTTTTATCTCTGCATGGATATCCAATTATGGTGTTCCCAATGAGGTCATCACGGACAGAGGCACTTGCTTCTCATCTGATCGTTTCAAAACCACCTTGCGGTACATGGGATGCATCTTACGGCAGACGACTGCCTACCATCCCCAAGCTAATGGCATGGTAGAGAGAATGCATAGGGAACTCAAAGCAGCTTTAGCATCCTCGTTCATTAATGGCAACTGGGTCGATGCACTACCTTTAGTTCTGCTGGCCATGCGTTCTCGTACTCGAGAATCCATTAAAACGTCTGCGTCACAACTCTTGTATGGCATGGATCTACGCCTGCCTAGTCAGCTCCCACGTCTACTACCGGCACAAGATGACCCACAAAACGAAGCTACCCGCCTTCGACTTCATTTCGGTAACATGTCCGAACAGCAGCCGAGACACACGCCTCGTCCAGTCTTCGTTCACCCACAGCTCCACAGCTGCAAGAGAGTACTCTTTCGCAACAATAATGCTGTTGCACCACTACAACCCAAGTATCGCGGTCCTTACCCGATTTTACTCAGACAGCCAAAATACTTCATCATTATGCAAGGCGCTACACCGACATCAGTAAGCATAGATAGGTTGAAACCGTTTATCGAACCACCTGATCCTGAGAGCGTTCAACCTTCTACACACGTTTCAGGCTCTGTCAGCTCACAATCTCAATATCCTGATTTGTATAACGCATAATTGTTTTTTTTAAACATTAACGTTAACTATCAAATTTTTTAACCTTACTTGTCTCACGTGGCATAACCAGCTGTTCTTAACTAACAATTGTGTAGCATTTTTAACAGTTCTTTGGTATTATGCCATCTCTTAGGCAATGTTCGTGTACATATTTTTATGCAGTTATCTTTGATTTTAATGTATATATTTTTACATTATAATGTATTTCTCACACATGACATTACACTGCCTATTTTGGTATGACCAGCTACTTAGAGCTAACGCTTTCGTGTAGCAACACTAAGTAGTGATCAGCTTCATATCATGGTACAGGCCACTTTCAATGCATATCTCAACTTTATCTATTGCACAAAGACCACTCTACAAATGTCATGACCACAACGTCGAGCACTCTAGCTCCTTTGGTCGTATACAAACACATTGACAACGATCCAACCTGCTTAGGTTTTAACTTAAACCTGGCAAATTCAGAGGCGATTTACCTCGAAATCTTCACGCTGCGGCTCCAAAAACTTACACTGCTCTATTTTGCCTCACGTGCTATGACCGACAACTAGAGCTAACAATTTGTGTAGCAATTCCTAGTGGTTACCTGGCATCATATCATTGTTGAAGCAACCAACAAGCATATTTAAGCCCAGCACTTATGGTTCATCATATTTTTGCTTAACTTGGTTCGAACTCTGTCATGCATTTCTTATCTAGCCTCGCAGAGAGGAATATTTTTTTCTTTTTTTCAGAGAGGAAAGTGTTGTAACGACACAAATCAATCGCCGACATATTGCGTAAATTAAATTCAAATTTATTTACGTTGCACCAATGAGAAAAAAGCGAAATTGCCGTTTAACCACGTTTAACCAATAGTGTGCAAGTAGACATATTGCATGCTATTTAAGCACGGTAATTTACCATGCAAGTCAGTTGTGGCATTTGCATTCTACCTGCTTCACGCGTGTGCGTTCTGTCGGCTGTCAATACCTACGCTGGTGATTTGATAGTTTCACCAACAACTAACTACATCCGTGACTCATCTTGTTGCGGTATACCGGAGAGACGAGCCAATTAAGTGCAGAACCTGCAGGACGCTATCCACATCGTGATTACAGCTCAACGACGGGAGCGACAACTTAACCAGAGTCCACCCAAGGCTCTAGGACATCTTCAAACTCTGAAAACTTCAATAGAACGCATTACCAGGCCCTCTTAAGGGCCCCCATATCAGTAACTAATCTCTATTCAGAGCACCTTAACCGAGTTTGTAACGTCGTACGGCATTTAATTGAAGCCGGGGCGTTTACAATACTTTCAATATGTCTCTCAGCAGAAGCTGTACATTGAATAGTTATGCCTAAATCCTTTATTTCTTGCATAAGTTTAATCTCAAACACATCATTAATCACAGCATCATGAAAATAAACATAATAAAAGTTTGTTCTGTTACCTATTTTTAAAGCTCTCGTCTTTTTATTGTTTATTCTCAGCCCTAGTGTAATCAAATATCTACTCAAATCATACAAATCTAATGTCACATTATTTTTGGAGAATTCGACATTTTTTGGATCAATTGGAAAGATTATTTTTAAATCATCAGCGAATTTGCAAACTCGACCGTTAAGGATCTTAGTTTCCAAATGTGCAAATACGATTTTAAATAAAATTGGCCCCAAACTTGATCCCTGTGAAATTCCACTTTCGATTTTGATATCAAATCGTTTACTTGAATACTCATTCTTCGATTATATAAATGGTATTTAAGTAATCTAAAAATATTCGGATCAATATTCAATAAACTAATCGCATTCAAAATAGCATCAAAAGATATAGAGTCAAAAGCTTTTGAGATATCTATAAATACAATTAATGCATCTAACTTATTCTCATCTAATGTAATTACATGTTTCCACATAGAAAGCATATTAGTAGTTGTCGATCTATCTTTCGTAAAGCCATGTTAACATAAATCAAAATCAGCCGGCAACATACGTTCTAAATGATCTAGTATCAATCGTTCTATTATCTTCAAAAACGAAGGGATAATAGAGATTAAACTATAATCACTGGCGCACGTTAGCTTACTTACTTATGGCAACGGTTTATCTATTATCGTTAGTATATCGACTGTTAATTTCCCATTCTTCAAAATTCTATTTATAAAGTTGCAGAGCACATTCGTAAAAGTTAAGGGTAATTGAAGCAGGTTATCAATCGAAATACCAAGGTGATCTTTTTGTTTTTTTGATTTGATTTTTAACTTTAATTTTATCAATTCACCACTGTCAATAACAAGTCCTGGTTCCTGGTCTCCCAAAGGATCAGGTAGTTCCATTAAATTTCTTTCATTCTGTGGATTACATATCAAATTGCCAAATACTTCATCCAATTCACAGAGAAATTCATACTCAGTTTTATCCACAGGTAATATAAGCTTTAACTTTTCCTTATATTTACTGTAATCTGTGAGGTGTTTGAATCCTAGTCTAGGATTACTCTTCATTCTGGCCAAAATAATTCGTTCTGATCTATGACGAATTATCAGCAGTGATGAATTAATTTCGTTATCAATCAAATCTAACCTCATTTGTTTAATACTATTGATAAGACTACACTTTATTTTATTATCCGTTTAATTCTTAGTTTACATAATTTCCTATTGATTCGTTTCGGTATAAAGTCCGTAAACGTAGATGCCTGAAATAAAATACATAATAACGATGAAACAGAAGAAGCAAATTCGTCATTGCTCAAGATATAAAAACTTTCATAATCAATCAGTATGCTTAATTCTCTAAAACGATTCCAGTTGATTTTGGAACAGTGCACGTGTGCATTTTCAAAATTAAGTTTCTGTGTTTTGCCACTCAAGATGTTCCATTGTAAAATAATTTGTTTGTGATCCAATTCTTTTAAATAGTTAACAACATCATAACTGTATGATTTCACCGTTTCAATTTCTAAGTATATATGATCTAAGCATTGCGAACCTCTAGTTGATTCATTTATAATCTGCTTGAGATCATAAAATTTTAAATAAAATTCGTTTCAATCAGCCAAGGTGGTTTAAATTTATTAGTTAATGTCACTCTAATTTTGGCGGAGGAAATATCTTCCTCCACAAACACCATCTTCTTAAAAAAATACAGCTAGTAGTAGACGTAATCATCATTCTTTGGCTACCGTTGTACTTTTCCAGAACGAGTTGTGCATAATGGCGCCCCTGATGTCGGCATCGCTCCTTGTACAGTTGTCACTGGTTCTGTTTCATCTGGTATTGCCAAACAGTTTTCATGTTTTGAATTGGTAGAATAAGATTGTGCTATATTAGACAACGTGTCTTCTGAGTTATGCATTTCGTTATGTGCCTGTATGATGTTGTTGCACACATCAGATTCTCCCATAGAAGGATGGTCATTCAACGCATCTTATAATTCAGTCCTATCGTCTAACCAGATAAACTGGGGAATTCAACGATCAAACGTAGCACAATCCTCAATGCCACTTATCTCTATGATGACATTCTTGTCAGTCATATTCTTGACCTTACATGGTCCTTTCTAAACTGGTGTCAGGCAATTCTTCCTATTTTCATTAGTTGCATACACATGCAAAGCCAATCTTACATCAGAGGACATATAGCACTTGTTTTTTGCTTTTCTGGTCTTGGTCGGAGCCAAACGACACACCTTATCTCTAAGTGCTCCTATAAACCAATCTACATAACTAGAATCCCAATCAAGACTGCTTGGAGTTTCAATCAGAAGATCTCCAGGCAACCTTAATGGTTCTCCATAAACCAATTCTGCTATTGAATTACCTAATTGTGCCCTATATCTGTAGCGCATGGCGAGTAGTACTATAGAAAGATCGTGTATCCAGCTTGTTCCATTAGTACACCTTAACGCAGCTTTCATTTCACGATGCAGTCTTTCTACCATCCCATTTTCTCGTGGGCTGTATGCGCTAGTATGCAAAACAGTTGCTCCCATGATTTTGAGAGATCTTTCGAAAAGCTCGGACATAAATTGACTACGGCGGTCACTAGTGACCATTTCCGGAAAACCATAGTGCGATATCCAATTATGTAGAAACGCGAACAAGACTTCTTGCGCTGTCATGTCTTGTAAAATCGCCACATCGAATTGGCGACTAAATCGATCTACCATAGTTAGTAAATATTTGTGGCCATTGACCTCGAGCATTTCGACAATGTCTATATGTACGTGTCTGAACCGTCCATTCGGTATCCCAATATTCTGCATCTCGGTTCTGATATGTCCCCAGACCTTACACGTTTGAACCTTGGCACAGGCTCTTACCCATACCCGTATGTCTTGAGACATGTGCGGCCTTACGTATCTGTCATTAATTAATCGAATGGTGGCTTTAATGGATGGATGTCCCGTGTCGTGTAATACTTGGATAATTTTGGCCCGTAACTTCAACGGTACATATGGTCGTGGTTGACTTCTAGACGTTTCGCATAAAAATCACTTGCCACTTATGAGCTTACGAGCATATCCTGGTCTTTTGGACAAGACTAACGTAAAGGGATCCAATCCTTGCGCTTCCTCGATCTGACTAACTGAATCATGCATAGAATTATCTAAATTCTTCAACTGACCTTGAAATATCAGCTCGACATCGGTTTCCTTCGGTCTGCTAAGTGCATCGGCTACCATATTCTCTTTACCAGCAATATGAGACAGTGAAATTGAACTCTAGTAACCGGGTTATGTGTTTTACCAAGTATACTAATCAACGGCTTATGATCGGTCAATAACTTAAATTTATGACCGTCTAAGAAATGCTCAAACTGTAGCACTGCGGCATACACTGCTAGAAGCACTTTACAAATTTTATCATAACGTTTTTCTCGATCATTAAGCTTACGATTATAAAACCCAATCGGTCTTTCTATGTCCTAATCTCTTTGCTATAGCACTGCCCCTATTGCAACATCTGAGGCATCTGTGGTTAGCTCGAAAGGATTCTCCCAATCTACAGGTGCTAATGTGGTTATGTCACTTAGCATTTTCTTGGCCTTCTGGAATTTTTCTCGGTCTCCTGGACTCAAGTTTATAGGCCAAGACTTCTTGATCGTGCTCTTTTCCCGAGTAAGATGACGTGTCAACGATCCTAGAATTCCGGCTAGACCTGGAATGAATCGACGGTAATAGCTGATCATGTCCAAGAACCTTCGCAGCTGGCGCACGGTTCGGGACTCCGTAACGTCCTTAATAACTTGGATCTTATCTTCCAAAGGTTTAATTCCGTCTTTGGAAAGTATATGACCAAGATATTTAACTGAAGAGCATCCGATGTTACTCTTATTAGGTTTGAACACTAATCCATATTGTTCCAGCCTGGTCAAAACAGTTTCCAAATGCCTACGATGTTCATCTCTTGATCGACTAAAGATTATAATGTCGTCTATGTACACCATCGCAAATGGACAATTCTGAAGGATTTCTTCAGCTAAACGCTGGAATGTCTGACTGGCATTTTTTAAACCAAAAGGCATTCGAAGCAATTCATGCGATCCCCCTCCTGGAAATCTGACTGCGGTGAGTGGTATCGAACTTTCCTCCATTGGTATCTGATAGTACGCTTTCTGGAGATTTGAAGTTGAATAAACTTCATATTCCATTATATCTCGGAGTAAATTACTCTGGTTAGGGGTAGGATAAGAACCACCCTTCGTCACTGAGTTTAATAGATGATAATTCCCACAAACCCTCCATTGACCATGTTCAGGTTTGGGAACTACCACTATTGAGGAAACAAAATTGGAATTTGACCTTCTACAAATCCCTTCTTTGCGCAGTTGGTGAAATTCAGACAAAGCAACTTGTTTCCTGTGTTGTGCCAATAGTTGAGCCTTTGGTAAACAAGGCAATGGAGCCACCAATTCTATTTGCTCTTCTACTCCTGTCTTCAATCCTATACTTTTGGCACTGAAAGTCTGAAACCCTGCTAGGTGCTTCACGATGATATCGGCGAAGTCATGTGCGACAGTTAGACGGGGTAAAAGAACTGTTCTAACTGCCAATGTGTTAGACTCAGTATCTGTTGACACCCATACGCCTTCTGCGATAGTCCTAGATTTGGGGTCTAATGCTAATTTGAAATTTGTCAAGAAATCCATCCCAATGATGTGGTCCTTGACATCGGCTACGAGGAAATACCATGTAAAGGAAGATTTCTGGCCTAACGTCACCAAAATTTCTTTCATCCCTTTGACTCCCATCAGACTACCGTTAGCGGCCCATAGTTGATAATCAAATGTGGGGCAATCTGCTTCCACCACGTCTGACCTAACTATGCTTACCTCAGCACCTGTATCGATGAGAAATTCTAATCCAGATAATTCATCTTTAATAATGAATTTGTTGCTGGATAATCTGGCAATGTTTTCCAGATCTCCGCTTAGTAAGAATCTGATTCTCTTGTCCTCTGTATCGGTGCTATCTGGTCTTGTCGCATTTTTAACTTTTACCTTAAGTATGCCTTTTAAAGTTATACCTGGGAGCCTTTGCAATGGAACCCCTCCTACGGCTCCTACTAGCGGGGGTTGAATCCTTTTCCCGATTATGGATTTCTCTTTACCGGTTTAGTGCTTCTTTCTCATCTGGGTCTACCTAACCGCGGGTATATACGATTCTCACCTTGGCACTTTTCACTTCGTCTGTATTCGCAATGTGCCTTGCACCATCCGCGTGGCCATTCGAAGCGTTGACGCGAGTGAGTCCCTCGACGTCTAGTATATCCTTCCTGACTCTGAAGTTGCGAAATGTCTCGACGTATACTAGCAACTTCTCTACATACGTAACGCAAGGTTTCTTGTATCGTCGGGTTGGTTTCAGCATCTGACCTAACTGGCTGCACCATGACAGTATCTGCTGTTACTGCATGTACTTGTGGTTCCTGCAGTTTATACACTTCGTCTAGCCGTCTGAGTTTTGTTGGCCAATCAATGTTCATATTTTCAATTACTTCTAATGTAGTTCTAAGCCTAGATGGTAGCTCAGCTGTAAAAATAGAATTTACCACATCTCTGGATATATTAAACCTGGAAGTTTTTGTGCAAAGGCGTTGATGCCCCAACTTTTCTAAGCGTAATAACTCGCACATTTGGGCCGATCTTCCAGGCTGATATCTTTGCTGTATTTCGGCCATTAATAACTCAAATGCATTATACGGTTTTTCTTCTACAGCTCTGTCTCTGAAATTTTCCAAAGCGTTTCGGAAATTTTCAGGCAATGTCATCTATGCTGCAACAAATTTCTCCATAGGGTTTACGATATTATAAGCGCTAAATATCATTTGGGCATCCCCGACCCAACCTGATTGTTTTTCAGATTTATATTGCGGTAGACTTAATATTCTTGGACTGGCAGAAGCTCCTAATCTATTGGTGTCTGAGAAGCTCATAGATGCCAGATCGTGATCAGTCTTTACATGTACAATAGAATCTGATAAGCTTTTATTTTCATTCATATCTGCTAAATTCATACCTGCCATGTCTTGTGCTAACTTGCTAGTGTCCTCAAATTTAAGATGAGCTTCCATGTCAATCGAATTTAATTATTAATTTGATACTTAATGTTAGGCAATCGGAATGTGAAACCTTTTACGTTACAAAACACCTGAACAATAATCTAGAAAGAAATAGACGTGACAAACATAATTATTAAATTACCTGTTCCAGAACGTCCCCAAATATATGCATTAGTAAAAAATCGAAGACAGTGTTAGCAGGAGTATATTGTGGAAATCGAGTAAAGGTTAAATTGAAAAAATGAAATTAATACAGCAGGCCGAGGAAGTTACAACCAGTCACGTACAGTATGCTCGGTAACTGAACTCGCGCACCATTCAAAATATTTATACAGTCAAGTATTTAAACAAAGAAAATTCTGGAAAATAAATGAATAAATTCTTTTTAAATAAAATTCGTTTCAATCAGCCAAGGTGGTTTAAATTTTTTAGTTAATTGTGGCAATGGCCACCTTTAAGACAAATAATGAACAAAGGGTCTTATCTAGGGCAGACATTATTTCAACAGAAATTCCTCGCAGAAGCGCCCGTATAAGAATGAAGCAGTCAGCCCAATGAGAAAAGCAGACTTCGAGCTGAAGTGAACATAAATTAATTAATGTGTAAATTTGTTTTATTAAATCGATGCTCGTTGTGCGAGCAAAATTCTATATATAATTGAGTAAAAATAAAGCATTTGTGGTACATTTAAAATGTCTTCTGATGGGTTGGAAACGTTGATTCAGGCATTGACTTCTCAAATGAATAATTTAACTGCAGAATTAGGCATAATTAAGGCTCGTCTAGACGATACGCTAATAATAAACACTGAAGACATACATGTACGTGGACCATCCAACATAGGCGGACATAACAATGGCGACCGCACCGAAAAGAAATCAAGAGGAAATATGCCGGCGTTTTCAGCCGAATCGACGAGTTATTTCAGACCGTCATCAGAGTTTAAGCCGATGTTGGCACCACTAGATGTGGAAAGGCCACAGTTGTGGTTCGAAAAATTTGAAGCATCAGTTCGAGCCCAAGAATTTACATTGGAAGCACCTATTGTGCGTGTGGCTGTCCAGGAATTAGTGGACAGGACAGTAGCAGTCCAATTGGAATTGCCGGTTGACCTCACGTATGAAGAATACAAAAGACGCGTGTTGGATCATTTCCGGGTCAGGCCTCAGGAAGTGTTCTTAGAATTATACAGCCTGAAACCATTAATGGGTGAGATGCCCATGGATACCATGGCACGTATCAAGCGGTGGTTCTCGAAACTAACCGAGTCATTACCCGGCTTGCAACCACAGGAGGCCATCATGTTCATGCTACTGGATCCTACCAGATACGGTGAAATATCCAGCGCCCAGGGAGGCTTTGAAGAGAGACTTCAGGCTCTTCAAATTTCGGCCATAATGACAAACAAAGTGGCAGCTGCATCTCCACGCATGGGTCCAGTTACGACATCTGACAAGAGCGACATACCGTATTGGAATTCTTTGCGGCATAAAAAGCAGTTCCGCAACAGAAGGCCACAGCCAATAGCCTGGAAGCATAGTCAGTATATAAGGACTCCAGCTCCGACGAATACGGCGTATAAGCGTCAGCAAAACAAATGTACTGCTCCTCGAGAACGGCAAGTGCAGTGGGGTAACTGGGTGCACAATCTCACAAATAAAGGTGGGAGAAAGCACGGCACAAATATTAATCCTTTGGTGGCTCCGACGGGTAGATCGAATGAAGACCAGCAGAACAAACAAAAAAGTGGACCGAACCAGATTGCCTTTGAAGAAAAGGAATTGTGGAAAACATTGCCAAATATAAGAATTTTCATTAAAGTTAAATTTTTAGAACTCTTCAACGGACAGCCAGTAATAATGCAATTGGATACTGGAGCTGATGTGTCAGTACTACCATTGACTTGGCCATTGAACAATGTAAAACCTACGAAAGCATGTTTATGTCAGGCATCGGGCGCATCGATGGTGGCTGTGGGCGAGTGGGACACGAAGTTGTTAATAAATGAAAATGTCTATCACATGTCTTTTGTTGTTTCAAATACGCAAACGCCCTTATTGGGACTTGATTTCATTAGAAAATGGGTTAAGACGATAGACTGTCAAAATAAACGTGTATGCCTATCGCGGCCTCAGGGAATAAGTTCAATAAAGTCTATATGTACCCCTAAGATGCAGGAGGAGACCAGTTGTCTGCCTGGGTGGTGGAAGAATCTTCAAACTCAACATAACAGTATATTCCAACTGCCTGATTGTAGCGAGCATCCAGGGCCGACGGTCGATCAGTTTAAGCTATGGTTAGAACTAAATGAATGTTACAAACCACCAAAAGTATATGGTGCCCCTCCAAAGAAATTAGCAGCAGCGACTCAAGCAACCCAAGAAATGATTGAAGCCGGCGTTCTTGAACCGTCATCCTCTGTTTTTCGTGCTCCGATGGTTTATGTTACGAAAAAGGATGGTTCGCTCCGACCGGCGGCTGATTTTAGGCAATTGAACTCAGTAACTAAACCGGACCCTTATCCCATGCCGGTTCTGCGTGATCTGTTCTTACAGCTAGCGGGAGGAAAGTGGTTCACCGTGCTTGATCTTAAACAGGGATTGTGGCAAATAGGCGTGCGTTCCGAAGACCGATGGAAGTTAGCGGTACAAGTACCCCAAGTTCATTTCCAATTCACCCGGGTACCATTTGGACTTAAAAACGCACCGAAAGTATTCCAAAGAATGATGGACTCGTTCGTGTCTGACTTAACTTGTACAACAGCTTACGTAGACGATGTCATTATATGGGCCACTACTGAACACGAATTACGTGTGAGGCTGCAGAAGATGTTGACCAAAGCTGTAGAATGGCGATTACATTTTAATCCAGAAAAGGTACAGATAGGTTAAGAAGTGTGGTTCTTGGGGCACTTAGTCTCAGCGGACGGATGCATGCCGTTAGATTCGAATGTACAACCTATCAGGGATTATCCGGTGCCTATTACTAGAAAACAATTGCGCCGGTTTATTGGTATGGTGAATTTCTATAGACCATACCTCGCAGGGATGGCGGTTACGCAACAGCCCTTATCTCAGTTAACTAGTGCCAAGATACCATTTCGTTGGACGGAGGAAGCTCAACTAGCGTTTGTGCTATGCAAGCAGAAATTAATAGATGCAACTATTTTGACTTTCCCGGTAGGTAATATGTCAATTGTTACAGACGCGTCAGATATTGGGATAGGAGCGGTGTTACAAGCTGACGGACGTCCTGCGCAATATATAAGTCGCACACTCACTAAGGCGGAACAGAACTATACCGTCACAGAAAAGGAATTACTTGCCGTACAGTGGGCGCTGCGGAAGTTTAGATATTTTGTCATCGGGGGACATGTGGACATCTTTACCGACCACAAAGCGCTAGTGCATTGGAGATCACTATGTATTGAGAAGAAACGTGTACATAGAGCCATTGAAGAACAAGAAGAGTACGATATATCAATTCATCATAGAGCAGGAATCGAGAATGCGGCGGCCGATGCGCTCAGCAGAATTTCCGCTGTGCGGGTTTCGCCGCTTATAAAAGTCTCTGGAGAACAGGGAAGAGATGCTTCATGTCAGGAAATAGTCAATCAATTAAAAAACGGCACAGTGGTGTCTGCACCATATAATACGTTGAGTCTACAGAACGGCCTGTTGGTGCGGAAAGAAGGACAAACAGTGCAATGGTTTGTGTCAGAATCTATACGAACAGAATTAATGGCCTTTTGGCATGAAACGTTAGGACATCCCGGCGCTGGGCGGCTCATTGAGACATTGCAGTCGAGATTGTATTGGCCTGGCATGTCCAAAGAAATTCGTAGCTATTGTCAACAGTGCACTACATGCCAACGTTGTAAACCACAAAAACGAGAAAAGGTCACTCCGATTGCTTTCAATGCTACTGCACGGAACGAGTTTCTGCATATCGACCTGGTAGGTCCACTGCCAGTAGCTCGCGGCGGCGTGTCCTATGTGTTTTCCATGATCGATAAGTTTACCCGATGGGTCGAGTTTGTACCACTGAAGAAGATCACAACAGAAAAGATTATAACGTGCTTAGAAGAGCGATGGCTCAGTCGATTCGGTGCACCACAAGTTATTGTTACCGATCAAGGCGCAAAGTTTGAGTCGAAAGAATTTAATCAGTGGTGCAAAGACCTTGACATAAAGCATTCCCGCACAGCCACTTATCAGCCGCAAACCAATGCGACAGCTGAGCGCGCACATAGGACGATGAAAGAGGTACTGCGATGTTGGTGCCATGAGAGCCCGGGAACGTGGAGAGACAAATTACATTTGGTCGAGCGGGCCATGCGCTTTACAGTCTCAACAGCTACAGGATTCGCTCCAACGACCATGGTCTATGGAGGACACATAAGACTGTCAGGTGAACCTGTAATCCAAGGGTCCCATGAGCGCTGCACCATAGCGGATATTCAGGAACGACTAAAACAGTTAACTGAATATGTAGGCGCCACACAGCGACAAGGCTATGCAAGGCAACCGACACGCACTCGCCTAAAGGTCGGCGACTATGTCATGGTAGCGAAGGTCGAGCCCATGGCACTGCAGGCTGTCAATGATGGGCCGTATCACGTGGAGAGGGTGGACGCAGAGCACAATACTGTTTTTGTTAGCCTGCCCGATTAACCACGAGCTGTTGCACTGGATCGTTTAAGCAGAGTGCGAAAGCCGATTCCTGAGGGTGGGGAAGATGTGGCAATTGCCACCTTTAAGACAAATAATGAACAAAGGGTCTTATCTAGGGCAGACATTATTTCAACAGAAATTCCTCACAGAAGCGCCCGTATAAGAATGAAGCAGTCAGCCCAATGAGAAAAGCAGACTTCGAGCTGAAGTGAACATAAATTAATTAATGTGTAAATTTGTTTTATTAAATCGATGCTCGTTGTGCGAGCAAAATTTTATATATAATTGAGTAAAAATAAAGCATTTGTGGTACATTTAAAATGTCTTCTGATGGGTTGGAAACGTTGATTCAGGCATTGACTTCTCAAATGAATAATTTAACTGCAGAATTAGGCATAATTAAGGCTCGTCTAGACTAAACGTTAATAATAAACACTGAAGACATACATGTACGTGGACCATCCAACATAGGCGGGCATAAAATTAATGTCACTCTAATTTTGGCGGATTAAATATATTCCTCCACATAGTAAGAACCATGAATGTTATGTTGTAGTGGTGATAGTATCTAGAATTACTTCTAGATAATTTCTCTGCATTATTCAGGTAGTTGGTTGAATGTTCCCTTTGAGTGGATGCACCGGAATAAATAGAGTTGTCGAAACCAGATGTGAGTTGCTGTCGAAGGCTTAGAATTGCCTTGTTTAAGATCTGCGCAACACCGTGGTGGCTGAAATTCATGGAAATCCGATTAATAGATGATCGATTATTTGTGACTAGTTGTGCATCAACGAGAAGATTGGCATGACTGAAGACCAAGCGAAGTGATGACACAGCGTGGTAAACTCAAGTCCAGAAGTCGGCATTGGTAGACAGTCAAGAAGAGAGAGCGACAGCAATCACACGTAGCGAGCAGAGCAGAAGTTTCTTGCGTGGTAAAAGCACCTTGCTAATAAATTTATTTACACAGTCACACTCCATTAGTCAACAGTAATTTTGCGCGCTTTAATCTGTTCAGCCTATTGAAATTTGAATTTGATTTTGGCAATAAGTCGGCGAATTAATCTGAGCCGTTATTTTACTCTCTGAGAAAAAAAAAGATAAAAGGAAAATCTTCTTCTCGGCGAGGCTTGATTAGTAATGCTGGGCAGAGATCGAACCCAGTTGAGATACTGGTTCTTATTCTGTCCTTAGTTATTCAAAAAGTATAGAAATGCTGGGCTGGTGCATACATGTTAATTTCTTCAAAAACGATATGATGCCAAATAACCAATAGGAATTGCTACACAATTGTTATCTGTAATGGCCAGTCATATCGCGTTAAGCGAAATAGATTATTGTGATATGTTTGAGAGGACCGCAGCTTAAAATTTGAAAAGTGGATCGCAGTCAAAAAAATTTTTAATACGACCAAATGTGTTAGTAATTGCTCGAATTCGTGGTCATGATAATTGTTGTACATGTGTACTGTGTGACTGATGATGTAACGATATGCGTTGAAAGTGGCCTATACTATGATACAAAACCGGTGACTACTTAGTTTTGCTACACAAGATGTTAGCTGTAAGTGCCAAAATAAGCAGTGTGGGATCAATTGTGAGCCACATGATGCAAATGAATGTTGTAAAAAGCTATATAAAAATCAAATGAAAGGACAAAATTATACCGGAACATTGTCGCAAAAATGGCATAATACCGAAGAACTGTTCAAAAACACTAAAGAAATGTTAGCTATTTAGAGCTGGTTATACCACGCGAGACAAATGAGTGTGAGAAAATTATTGAATCATGTGGAACCATAGGGATCACGTCACGTTAAATGGGGCGCAAGTAGTGCGCAAAATATTAAAATTTGATACGTAGAATAACAGAAATGTATGTTAAAAAATCAGTTACACGTTATGAAAAGCAATCTATTGTTAGGAGGAGATTGTAGACATGTAAAGCCTGAAACGCATGTTGAAGGTTGTATGTCACCAGGATCGGGAGATTCCAAAAACGGTTTCAACCTGTCTATGCTTACTGATGTAGGTGTCGCAAGTTGTATCATATTGAAGTATCTCGGCCGTGTGAAAAACTGGTAAAAACCGCGATATTTTGTTTGGAATGGGGCAACAGCAGCGTTGTTCTGAAAGGGTACTCTCTTGCAGCTGTCGAGCTGCGGGTGAACGAAGACAGGCTAACAAATATGTCTCGGCTGCTGGTCAGACATGGTACCGAAATGAAGTCGAAGGCGAGAAGCTTCGACTTGTGGGTCATCCTCTGCGTGTAGTAAATATGGGAGCTCACTAGGTGGGCGAAGGACCATGGAATATACGAGTTTTGACTCGGACATTTTAATAGATTCACGTATACGAAAATGCAGAGCATGTAGCACTTAATGTAAAGCATCGACCCATTTGCCATTAATGGACGAGGATTCTAAAGCTGCTTTGAGATCCCTATGCATTCTTTCTACCATACCGTTAGATTGGGGGTGGTAAAACGTCGTCTGGCGTAAGGTGCATCCCATGAACCGCAAGATAATTTTGAAATTACCCTATGAGAAGCAAGTGCCTCTACCTCTTTAGGAAAACCATAACGTACTTTTAATCCAGAGATAAAACTGTTCCTGACCTTGTCTGTAGAAATGGTGTCAAGAGGTAAAGCCGCAGGCCATCGAGTAAATCTATCAATCGTAGTGAAAAGGCAGCTAAAATCTTGAACCGTTTTCAGATGAAGTATGTCAATGTGGACGATGGCTAGGCGTGAAGTAAATTAGAAATATTCCAACTTAGAACGGGTGTGCTGTGTGATCTTTTTTTCTGGCCTGTAGCTCTCTTGGAGACACATCGTTTAGCGTTCTGCCTGAGCATGTTACCCCAGAAACGATCCGTAAGAATTTTGACATTTGCCTTGCTCTCTGGTGAGAAATTGAGTGAATGGAGTCGAAAAGTTTTCTCCGAAGGCCGGTTGCAGATCTGGCTTGTTGGGCTGTGTATTCGTGACGTGAACATTGGGTAAACCTTCCCAGAGTAGGCCTACAAATTTGGTGGGGGTGACGAGCTACTGATCTTTGAATATGAATGTCAACGCGCTGTTCTAAAAGTCACGGAGTTGACTATGAATGGCGAAATCAAAGGTGATTGTAGCGAGACGTCTGGCCTGGAAAGTGTGTCTGCAATGAGGTTTTATTCACACTTAACATAAAAGTTGTCAAATTGTCATTCACTCAGACGTGACAACTGACTTTCTACTCTGGCAGAGTACTTTGCGACAGTTGAAGACGCGTTTTGAAGTGCGCTAAATAATGGTACATGATCTGGAAAACAACAAATCTGTTGCTGCCAATGATGCTGATGAAGTTGCACACTGCGCCGTGGATGGCGAGGAGTTCTCGACTGAAAGTATCATATCTAGTTTTACTGTTTTCATAGTACGCGAGTAAAAGCTGATAGACTTCAGTAATCCGTCGATCTCTTTTTCCATAATGGCTCCATAGCTAATTCAGAAGCATCTGTTTTGAATAAAAATGGTTGTTGGAAATCTGGATGAGTTTGCATTGTAGTATTTCTTGTCTTCTGGCGAGTTTCTTCTAAGTCCTTTTTAATTCCATAGGTGCCAAAATATCGGATAACGTTTCTATACGCCTGGACGGAATTTGTGATTGTAGTTTAGAACTCCCAAAAATTTCTGTAGATCATTTAAACCTTTTGTGACTTAATATTATTGATCGAATTTACATTCGACGGCAAAGGTTGTATACCATGTCGGGTAATACGATGCCATCAAAATCCACGGATGTAATTGCAAACTGTGTCTTGTCACAATTGATCTTGAGTCGGTGATTTGATAAGTGTGAGAAGACATTTCGTTATTGTTTAGCGTGAGTTTCTATGTCTGGACTGAAAACCATTATTTTATCGAGATATGACATACAGTTAGCGGCATCGTCACTGAAAATATCGTCGACGAACCTCTGAAATGTCTGAGTAGGACAATTGAGACCAGAAGGCATGTAATGGTAATCAAAAAGGCCAAATTGAGTGACGAATGCAGTTTTTTTGCATATCTTATATATGTGATGGTAGGCTTGTCTGAGTTCAATCACTGTAAAGTAATTGGTTCTGCTGATTTTTTCAAACAAGGTGTTTTTATTGAGGATAGGATATGCATCTGATTTGGTCACAGAATTTAGCTTGCAATAATCTCCACAGGCTCTTATGATTTATTTGATTTAAGGACCAAGTGCAAAGATAATGCCCATGAACTATCCGATGGTCTGATGATTCCATATTCCAATAGTCTTGCAAACTTCACTTAGACAGCTTTCAATATAGCAGGGGGAAGCGGTCGATTTTCGAGTGCGTTCGGTTGTACTGATGTGACGATATGATGCATCGTGTTGGAGGCTCGATGCTCTGATTTGCTGGGATCAAACAATGGCTTGTGTTCTCGAAGAGCTGCTGATATTTCTGTTGAATGATGTACTGGGCTTGATTGAGTGACCTGTAACTGCAAACGTTCGGAGGCAAGTCCTATGGAGTGGTCAATGATATTTGATTAGCAAGATCAATAGTGAGCCAATAATTTAACTAGAAGACAAGGCCTTTTATGTTGTGTGAGAACTTGGCCACGATGAAGTTGGGAGAAAATTCACGTCGGAAATCTATATTGAGGGAGCGATGCCGGCAAACATAAGTAGGAATGGGCTCCCTGTAGCTGTTGCGAGTAGATCGTCTAGATACACCTTGGCATGTCTAACGGCGCATAAGTGTTTATTATCTGCTCCGTTTGCATGGGTCCCAGCAAAGATTGCACTTAATCTTGAAGGCCCAAAATGGAAATGGGTAGCTTCCTAATCGCCTTAAGCTTTGGATAATTTCTTCGTTGCAATTCTGGGGGAAGTTTTGCGTAAACATTTGAAAGTTTTTGTTGACTGTCATAATCTGGGAAAGGGGGAAAGTAGAGTTTATCTGCACGAAGAATAGTTCACAATCCACATCCCATACAGGAAAATCAACATCTAAAATATGACCCGACATTCTTTTTATAATGCAGAAATTTATATACCAAAAATAAGCGAAATTAAATGCATAAACCGACGTAAAATTTTAAAACATACGTGTTCTATAAATATTAAAAACTATTAACTGACAGCTTATCAAAATCTCCTTTCTATTTTTTAACATAAATTGAATGCGGAATATGGTACAAGCACAAAGGAGTGAACAGTTTTGAGTGATTTATCCAAAGAATACTTTGACAAAATCTGCAACCACAGCAGTACTGCTCTCAGAATTCTGACGCAAACGCCGATTTGTAAATGCCCAGGCTGAAAGAAAGTGCCGTACGAGGTAACAAGAAGAAGTTAAGAACGGATTTGTTTGTGAAAAGTTATTGTAGGTGGCCCTTAACAGAGCCTGAAAATCTTTCACAGAAATTGTCGTGAAAGTTGTGTATATTGCAGTGATTATAGTGTCGTGAAGTTCTTCTGGATATTTGCTCTGCATGACCCAGTTTGTTTGCTGAATGTACCTTTTGTGTGGATGCACCAGAATAAGTAGACTTTTCGAATCCAGATGTGAGTTGCTGATCGAAGGCTTAGAATTGTCTTTTTGAAGATCTGCGGCAAAACCGTGGTGACTGACACTCGTGGAAATCCGATTAATAAATGATTGATTATGTATGACTATTTGTGCATCAACGAAAAGATTGGCGTGACTGAAGTCTAAGTGACGAAATGACACAGCGTGGTAAACTCTAGTCTAGAAGTCGGCATAGATAGACAGTCAAGTGGAGAGAACGATAGCAATCACACGTAGCTAGCAGAGCAGAAGTGTCTTGCTTGGAAATGCAACGTGTTATATATATATATATATATATATATATATATATATATATATATATATATATATATATATATATATATATATATATATATATATATATATATATATACGAAGTTGCACTCCTTCGGCCAACGGCAATTTTGCGCGCGTTAATTTGTGCAGTGTATCTACATTTGAATTTGATTTTACCAGTGTGTCGGCTAATTAATACGAAAACTTTATTTGATTCAAAATAAATCAAACCTAATTTTTTTAAATTAAATCTTACGAACTTGTGGGTTTGATGTGAGCCGTTTCGCAACACACTGAGGCGGTAAACATATATGCGTGCCAAAGGACCGTCAACCCATTGTTATTTGATATTAGGCTTGAAAATACTACAATGAATTATACATTAGAATTATAGTAATAATTACAAGTATTTATTTTTATTCATACTACAAATTAAAATTAACATATTACATAACAAACGAAAATATACACATAAGTACAGACTATTAAATCAGAAAAATAAAACTTCAATAAATAGGATAAGAACATTGTAGATGAATTTCAATAGTTGTTTGAAAGACGTTTGGCTGCGTCACTCGAACATTTACTTAACCAGCAAAAGCTACGCAAAGTCGACTGAAATAATTTAGTAAAATTAATGATGGTCCTCCCAACTAAAAAATAGATTGGTCATTTAAGAATATCAATTGACAAGCTACTACAATTAAGTTATCTGTATATGAAAACACTGTGCTTATTATTGAATAAAAATTTAATTGATGACACGATTCCACCGGTAACGGCTGAAGAACAATTAGCCAACATATTGTCTAAATAAAATTCAAATTTATTTTACGCAGCACCAATTAAAAGAAGCAAAATTTGCTATTAACCAATAGCGTGCGAGCTTTCGTTTCAAGCTATATAAGCACGGAGCATTTACCGTGCTCATCAATAATAAAGTTTGATTTCTGCTGCACACTACATGTACGTGCTGTCTCCTGTCACACTGACATCTGCACTTGCATCACAAGCAGAGTCACCTATTCACGCCAATCTTGTCGCTGCACAAGTATTAGGACGGTGCAACATCTATTTATTAGAGCTCTACATGTGTTGTCCACGGTGTTGTCGCAGATCTTCAACGAGACATTTCTGAGATTTGACATAGCTGGGGCGTTTTACAAATTGGCGACCGCGACAGGATACTGAGAACAGAACTGTTTTCTGGCCTAGTTTTTTATCACAGAACTTTTGGCATAAATACAATCGACTGTGTTTCTTTTTCATTTTATCATTATCGACGTTACCACATACCACAACTTTTTTACTCTGGTTGTAAATCTTTCTTAAGTCGAGGTCTTGTAGACATTTTTGTTGGGAAGCAAAACATTTTTTGATGGAAGGTTTCCTCTCTTACGTACAAACTGTAAAAAGCTGGACACCTATTTGGTAAACCGTGCACGCTAATTGTGATTTTTGTGAAAGCACTAATCGTGAGTTTGTGATAGAACATAATTTTATCTGATTACTGCGTGCGTCGAAGCTCATCCCGCCAGTTTCAACTGTGGTAGCAGATTTTGACAAGCGTTTCATTTCACGTCTTTTTATAATTTCATTTTGCTTATAAATTTATACATTAAAGGTCCTGTAAAATTGTTAGAATGTCGGGTCCAATTCTAGATATTGATGTTCCTGTATGAGATCGGGATTGCGAGTTATTCTTTATGCGCATAGACTCCGCTTTCTCCCCGTTTCCAGATTATGACAGGCATCAAAAACTGTCAAAGGTATTCGCTAAATTACCTTCAGAATTTCAGCGACGGATTTATTCGAAGGTTGAAGCCATTAGAAAACTATCTAATCTCATTTTGTGCCTCCAAAGCGAAGAAGAATCCTTTACGCAGCCTCTCGTTGTTGATTTCATCGCACGATTGCAAACTGGCTATCGAAGATAAAAGCACAATGCCGCATAATTAAATTTGATTTCCTTATATTTGCATTGTAGTATCATTCGCATTAGACAGTTTTCCGTTGTGTTTGTACCACGATAATATTTAAATAGTTTTGTGGCGGAGAATTAATATATATGCAATTATGTATTATGTAAAATTAAGACAGAATGAACGGAAAGTAAAATATCATGCAAATTCGTTTTTTGCTTACTGGCGACTCATTAGGAGGAGCCGGTATAGCGCCCCTTTTATCACTATATATTTGTTTGAGGAACGTGGGACAATAGGATGGTAAAAATCTAATACGAATGTGTAAACCTGCAGTGGTTAAGCTAACTTCATACAAAGTCTCGGAAATGTTGGTACATGTACATTTACGGTACCATAATTTTTGTATTGGCTAATGACACAAAAGCCATAATGTTGATTCCCTTTACAGACTTGGTATATATTAAATATAGCGAGTTGGTTTTCAAGTCGCATTGTCGAAGACTTCATATGAAGTTAGCTTCACTACGGCAGATTTACAAACTCGTATAGGATCGATGTCTATATCAAGTTTGATAATTTGATTTAAAGAATTCTCAATTTGGATTTATTAGAATGAAAACCATAGTTTCTCAAGGTTCTCGCTTGATTTCAATATTTTTAAAATTAATTTTTCAAAATTTTAGAATGAGATCTTCAAAGATCATGTCTGCGAACGTGCTGATGATCTAAACATTATTTCCCAAATTGACTCGCAGAACAGTGATTACTCACAGAACATTATAACAGTTAATATTAATTATTTGAGAGGATATTTAATTAAGCTAACTCTGAAGGTCAAATCGTGGTAAAAAACAATCTTTATAAAGTTGACTTTGAACTGAATATATCTAAAGTTACCTTTAAAACATGGTAAGTAACGACTTTGTGTGATAACACATAGACGCAAAGATGAGAATTTAAGCACAACCATTAAAATTACAGTTTCTGAGCCAACATAGTGTAGGGTTCTTTGCGGGTTTGTTGTCTCCCTACATATAATTGGTAGCGGCAGTGAAGATCCGTGTTTATGATCAATCCTCGGCCTTTTCCCGATGGGTGATGTGAGAAGGCTAATTCGAATGATCACGTACGTATTGTACACAATGTAGCATGGAAAATTCATAGTTAGTCCAAATTGACCGTGCTCTAGACGGCAATAAAACGAAAATACTGTTAACACAATTGAATGTCTTATACACAAGTCACAGTCAAGCAAAATTGTCCGTGCTCTAGACGGCAGCAAAATGAAGCACTGTTAACAAAGTTGAATGTTATATGCACAAGTCACAGTTAAACAAACTTTTCCGTGTTCTAGACGGCAGCAAAATGAAACACTGTTAAAAAAGTTGAATGTCTTACACACAAGCAATTATACTTTCACAAATGTCCGAACTGTAATAATATATGTAACCGATTGAAAATACATGATTATATAAATATAGTCAATGGTAAAAGTTGTCACTGATGATAAATAGATTAAAATCGTGTAAAAACTTCACAAATAATTAGTTCACTGTTTGCTATGATTTTAACTTATTTAATTATAATAAACCACTGTACTCTGAAATTCGGATAGATATAGTTAGATGCGAACAGTAAATCATTTGTATAAACTGCGAATAATCCAACGAAGAGAAATAAATCCACTATGACATTATAATGCACCGCATGTTCCCTGCGTATTGCGCGCGGGTGTGTATATATAATAACAAAACCTATTGATTACAAATAAAATTGCAGTTCAAGAAATCTCAAATAAAATTGCTTGAAACTAACAGGGATTGTTTCTAAAATCACAGTTAAGAGAAATATTGTGTAAAAACTGAGTTAGATTATTTAACCGTAAAGAGTACCATATTTGTCAAAATTGAGCATCGTTGGGTTGTAACGAGGAGCCGCGTCTTACATATACCCCCGACAATGAAAATTAGTACACAATGAATTGGGCTAACCTTACAGGAGGTGTTATTGCTCTGCCGTACCGAGTAACAACTGATGTTGGCTCTGTCAAGACTTATTCTGGTTCCTCTATATCTCGCGGGGGCGTGACGGCATCAGTTGGCTCGGTTGTTGATGAGATTTCGGGCATCAGTCCGTAGTCAGAAAAACTGTCTGGACGTGGAGTTATCGTTTCTTCACCGCCTGATAGGTCAACATCGCGGAACAGCGGGTCATTTGGATCAACGTCGGCCGGGGATAGTCTGTGATTGGAGTCGGCTTCAGCTTTGCCATTAATCTCCAAAATGATGTAATTCTGACGTCGATCTAACACACGATAAGGACCGTGTGGCAATGGCCACCTTTAAGACAAATAATGAACAAAAAGTCTTATCTAGGGCAGACAGTATTTCAACAGAAATTCCTCGCAGAAGCGTCCGTATAAGAATGAAGCAGTCAGCCCAATGAGAAAAGCAGACTTAGAGCTGAAGTGAACATAAATTAATTAATGTGTAAATTTGTTTTATTAAATCGATGCTCGTTGTGCGAGAAAAATTCTATATATAATTGAGTAAAAATAAAGCATTTGTCGTACATTTAAAATGGCTTCTGATGGGTTGGAAACGTTGATTCAGGCATTGACTTCTCAAATGAACAATTTAACTGCAGAATTAGGCACAATTAATGCTCGTCTAGACGATACGCTAATAATAAATACCGAAGACATCCAAGTACGTGGACCATCCAACATAGGTGGACACAACAATGGCGACCACGCCGAAGAGGAATCAGGAGGAAATATGCCGGCGTTTTCAGCCGAATCAACGAATTATTTCAGACCGTCATCAGAGTTTAAGCCGATGTTGGCACCACTAGATGTGGAAAGGCCACAGTTGTGGTTCGAAAAATTTGAAGCATCAGTTCGAGCCCAAGAATTTACATTGGAAGCACCTATTGTGCGTGTAGCTGTGCAGGAATTAGTGGACCGGACAGTAGCAGTCCAATTGGAATTGCCGGTTGACCTCACGTATGAAGAATACAAAAGACGCGTGTTGGATCATTTCCGGGCTAGGCCTCAGGAAGTGTTCTTAGAATTATACAGCCTGAAACCATTAATGGGTGAGATGCCCATGGATACCATGGCACGTATCAAGCGGTGGTTCTCGAAACTAACCGAGTCATTACCCGGCTTGCAACCACATGAGGCCATCATGTTCATGCTGCTGGATCCTACCAGATACGGTGAAATATCCAGCGCCCAGGGAGGCCTTGAAGAGAGACTTCAGGCTCTTCAAAGTTCGGCCATAATGACAAACAAAGTGGCAGCTGCATCTCCACACATGGGTCCAGTTACGACATCTGAGAGGAGCGACATACCGTATTGGAATTCTTCGCGGCATAATAAGCAGTTCCGCGACAGAAGGCAACAGCCAGTGGCCTGGAAGCAAAGTCAGTATATAAGGACTCCAGCTTCGACGAATACGACGTATAAGCGTCAGCAAAACCCATGTACTGCTCCTCGAGAACGGCCAGTGCAGTGGGGTAACAGGGTGCACAATCTCACAAATAAAGGTGGGAGAGAGCAGAGCACGTATATTAATCCTTTGGTGCCTCCGATGGGTAGATCGAATGAAGACCAGCAGATCAAACAAAAAAGTGGTCCGAACCAGATGGCCTTTGAAGAAAAGGAAGTGTGGGAAACATTGCCAAATGTAAGAATTTTCATTAAAGTTAAATTTTTAGAACTCTTCAACGGACAGCCAGTAATAATGCAATTGGATACTGGAGCTGATGTGTCGGTACTACCATTGACTTGGCCATTGAACAATGTAAAACCTACGAAAGCAAGTTTATGTCAGGCATCGGGCGCATCGATGGTGGCTGTGGGCGAGTGGGACACGAAGTTGTTAATAAATGAAAATGTCTATCATATGTCTTTTGTTGTTTCGAATACGCAAACGCCCTTATTGGGACTTGATTTCATTAGAAAATGGGTTAAGACGATAGACTGTCAAAATAAACGTGTATGCCTATCGCGGCCTGAGGGAATAAGTTCAATAAAGTCTATATGTACCCATAAATTGCAGGAGGAGACCAGTTGTCTACCTGGGTGGTGGAAGAATCTTCAAACCCGATATAACATTATATTCCAACTGCCTGATTGTAGCGAGCGTCCAGGGCCGACGGTCGAACAGTTTAAGCTATGGCTAGAACTAAATGACGGTTACGAACCACCAAAAGTATATGGTGCTCCTCCAAAGAAATTAGCAGCGGCGACTCGTGCAACCCAAGAAATGATAGAAGCCGGCGTTCTTGAACCGTCAACATCTGTTTTTCGTGCTCCGATGGTTTATGTTACGAAAAAGGATGGTTCGCTCCGACCAGCGGCTGATTTTAGGCAATTGAACTCAGTAACTAAACCGGACCCGTATCCCATGCCGGCTCTGCGTGATCTGTTCTTACAGCTAGCGGGAGGCAAATGGTTTGCCGTGCTTGATCTTAAACAGGGATTTTGGCAAATAGGCGTGCGGCCCGAAGACCGATGGAAGTTAGCGGTACAAGTACCCCAAGGTCATTTCCAATTCACCCGGGTACCATTTGGCCTTAAAAACGCTCCGAAAGTTTTCCAAAGAATGATGGACTCGTTCGTGTCTGACTTAACGTGTACAACAGCTTACGTAGACGATGTTATTATATGGGCCACTACTGAACACGAATTACGTGTGAGGCTGCAGAAGATGTTGGCCAAAGCTGTAGAATGGCGATTACATTTTAATCCAGAAAAGGTACAGATAGGTCAAGAAGTGCGGTTCTTGGGGCACTTAGTCTCAGCGGACGGATGCATGCCGTTAGATTCGAATGTACAACCTATCAGGGATTATCCGGTGCCTACCACTAGAAAACAATTGCGCCGGTTTATTGGTATGGTGAATTTCTATAGACCATACCTCGCAGGGATGGCGGTTACACAACAGCCCTTATCGCAGTTAACTAGTGCCAAGATACCATTTCGTTGGACGGAGGAGGCTAAACAAGCGTTTGTACTATGCACGCAGAAATTAATAGATGCAACTATTTTGACTTTCCCGGTAGGTAATATGTCAATTGTTACAGACGCGTCAGATATTGGTATAGGAGCGGTGTTACAAGCTGACGGACGTCCTGCGCAATATATAAGTCGCACACTCACTAAGGCGGAACAGAACTATACAGTCACAGAAAAAGAATTACTTGCCGTACAATGGGCGCTGCGGAAGTTTAGATATTTTGTCATCGGGGGACACGTGGACGTCTTTACTGACCACAAAGCGCTAGTGCATTGGAGATCACTATGTATTGAGAAGAAACGTGTACATCGAGCCATTGAAGAACTAGAAGAGTATGATATATCAATTCATCATAGAGCAGGAATCGAGAATGCGGCGGCCGATGCGCTCAGCAGAATTTCCGCTGTGCGGGTTTCACCGCTTATAAAAGTCTCTGAAGAACAGGGTAGAGATGCTACATGTCAGGAAATAGTTAATCAATTAAAAAACGGCACCGGGGTATCTGCACCATATAAAACATTGAGTCTACAGAACGGCCTGTTGGTGCGGAAAGAAGGACAAACAGTGCAATGGTTTGTGCCAGAATCTATAAGAACAGAATTAATGGCCTTTTGGCATGAAACGTTAGGACATCCCGGCGCTGGGCGGCTCATTGAGACATTGCAATCACGATTGTATTGGCCTGGTATGTCCAAAGAAATTCGTAGCTATTGTCAACAGTGCACTACATGCCAACGTTGTAAACCACAAAAACGAGAAAAAGTCACGCCGATTGCTTTCAATGCCACGGCACGGAACGAGTTTCTGCATGTCGACCTGGTAGGTCCACTGCCGGTAGCTCGCGGCGGCGTGTCCTATGTGTTTTCCATGGTCGATAAGTTTACCCGATGGGTCGAGTTTGTACCACTGAAGAAGATCACAACAGAAAAGATTATAACGTGCTTAGAAGAGCGATGGCTCAGTCGATTCGGTGCACCACAAGTTATAGTTACCGATCAAGGCGCACAGTTTGAGTCGAAAGAATTTAATCAGTGGTGCAAAGACCTTGACATAAAGCATTCCCGCACAGCCACTTATCACCCGCAAACCAATGCGACAGCTGAGCGCGCACATAGGACGATGAAAGAGGTACTGCGATGCTGGTGCCACGAGAGCCCGGGAACGTGGAGAGACAAATTACATTTGGTCGAGCGGGCCATGCGCTTTACTGTCTCAACAGCTACAGGATTCGCTCCAACGACCATGGTCTATGGAGGACACATAAGACTTCCAGGTGAACCGGTAATCCAAGGATCCCATAAGCGCTGCACCATAGCGGATATTCAGGAACGACTAAAACAGTTAACTGAATATGTAGGCGCCACACAGCGACAAGGCTATGCAAGGCAACCGACACGCACTCGCCTAAAGGTCGGCGACAGTGGTAGCGAAGGTCGAGCCCATGGCACTGCAGGCTGTTAATGATGGGCCGTATCGCGTGGAGAGGGTGGACGCAGAGCACAATACTGTTTTTGTTAGCCTGCCCGATGGACCACGAGCTGTGGCACTGGATCGTTTAAGCAGAGTGCGAAAGCCGATTCCTGAGGGGGGGGAAGATGTGGCAATGGCCACCTTTAAGACAAATAATGAACAAAAAGTCTTATCTAGGGCAGACAGTATTTCAACAGAAATTCCTCGCAGAAGCGTCCGTATAAGAATGAAGCAGTCAGCCCAATGAGAAAAGCAGACTTAGAGCTGAAGTGAACATAAATTAATTAATGTGTAAATTTGTTTTATTAAATCGATGCTCGTTGTGCGAGAAAAATTCTATATATAATTGAGTAAAAATAAAGCATTTGTCGTACATTTAAAATGGCTTCTGATGGGTTGGAAACGTTGATTCAGGCATTGACTTCTCAAATGAACAATTTAACTGCAGAATTAGGCACAATTAAGGCTCGTCTAGACGATACGCTAATAATAAATACCGAAGACATCCAAGTACGTGGACCATCCAACATAGGTGGACACAACAGACCGCGCTTCGGTTTGGCTAGAATCCTATTATCCATATCGTTGTTGACAAAGAACCATTTGCAGCTATCAACATCTTTGCGTTTATAAATTGGTCCATGTTGCTGACGTGTAGGACAGATCAGCCGATTCTGAGCGTTATATTGTAGATAACTGCGAAGTGGAAACAGAAATGTCGGATCATTCATCGTTATTGCAGTTTCAGAGCGTGATCGGACTAGTTCGCCAGGCAGCCGTAGACATTCGTCAAATACAATTTCAGCGGAACTACATTTAATCGGCTCACGAGTTCTTGTACGCATGGATAGGAGTACTTTCGGTAAAGCTGCAAGCCAATTTTCTTCTGGGCTAGCCTTGAGCGCCACTTTCAGTTCCCGGTGTGGCCTTTCGACGAAACCATTTGCTCTCGGATTGCGAGCCGCGGTCACGGAGTGTTTTACACCATAGTATTTCAGTAGGGCTGCGAAGTCTTCGCCGAGGAACTGTGCGCCACGATCGGTTGTCACTTCAGATGGAGCATCAAACCGAGCGAACCAATTGAGCTCTAAAGCATAACTGACAGTGTCTTGCTTCATGTCCGGCAGTGGTATGGTCTCATACCATCGAGTGGTGCGATCCCGTATTGAAAGTGGATATTGCGTATTGTCCACGACAGGTAAGGTTACCAGATCAACGTTTAAGTGCGTGAACCGGACTTTGGGCACTTGAATGACTTGTGGCGCCGTTTTGGTGTGTCTCGTCACTTTGCATTTCTGACATTCTAGACATTGGTTTGAACACTTCTTGACATCTTGCCGCATGCCAGGCCAAAAGTACGTTCTGGATAGAATTTCCACTGATGATTCGCCAGATTGGTGGCTCATTGAATGGTAGACTTCGAAGATCTTGCGATTGACATCAAATGTACGAAGTGATGGATCATCTTGCTGAGCTGCTTGCAATTCCTGAGTGTTTATAGGTGAAGGACACAAGGATTGAGGCGCAGAGTTCTGCAGGACGGCTTAGGGAGTCTGCAACCACATTTACTGATCCTTTGACATTAGTGACTTCATATTCATACTCGTGTATTCGTGTAAGTTGTGAGTTGACACGTCGTGAATATAAATACTCTTTCGTTCCTCTGAGTATCCTAAGTAGAGGAAGATGGTCTGTGTAGATCTTGAACTTTCGGCCATCCATATAGATGTGGAAGTGTAGGATCAACCGGTAGATTGCGAGTAATATTTTCCCTAATGTATCACATCTCGTCTCGCAAGGTTTTAGTTTTTGCGAATAGAAGGCGATAGGTTGGTGTATGACATTGATCGACTGTTGAAGTACTGCGCCTATGGCAACGTCGGATGCGTCAGTTATCAATTAAAAAGGTAGAGACCAATCAGGGGAATATAACATGGCCGCTTTGCATAAGGCCCATTTGGCATCCTCGTAAGCATACATGTCGTCATCATTGAGCTGAATCGGTTGTGATTTCTTGACAAAACGGCTTTCTGGCACGAGATATTTGTGAAGAGGTGCCAGAATCTTGGCAAGGCAGGGTACAAATCGAGAATAGTAGTTCATCTTGCCTAAGAATCGTCGTAATGCTCGAACGGTAGTTGGAGGCAGTAGATCTTGAATAGCACGAACCTTCTGCGGAAATTTGATGACCGAGAAATTCAATTAATTTCTGTGCAAAGACGCGTTTGTTGATATGAAGTCGTAGGCCGTAGTCTGCTAGACGTGTGAGCAGGATCTCAATATGCTGTGTATGTTTGGACATAGAGTTGGAGAATACCAGGATGTCGTCTATATATGGAATTACAAATGGTAGACCATCTAGTATTTCGTCCATAATGCGTTGGAATATTTGCGAGGCATTCTTGAGACCGAAAGGCATATAGTGATATTCGTGAGTGCCACCTCCGGTGAATCTGAGTGCAGTATAGGATACGGAGTCTTTGTCCATCGGTACTTGATAGTAGGCTTTCACTAGGTCAAGTTTTGAATACACAGCATGACCAATAGCAGATCTGAGTAGGTCAGCTGTATTTGGCAGGATCTACGAATCAGACTGTGTGTAAGAATTGAGAATACGATAATCCCCGCACACTCTGAATGTCTCTGGTTCACTCTTTGGTACTACTACCACAGACGACGCAAAAGGTGAGCTGGATCGTGTACAGATTCCTTGTTGACGTAGCATGGCGAATTCTTTCTCGGTGGCCTTATGTTTGTGTGGTGCCAATGGACGTGCTCGTGGAGGATGAGGAAGTGGTTCCGATAAGATGATAGGATGGGCTGTGATGGCACGCTTCCTCATGAGATCGGGCATGAAGTAGATAGGTTTGAATATTTCTTCATAACGTTTCAGAATATCGTCTAGTTGCGCTACATGAAGAACTGGAGGAATAAGCTGTATAGATGAGACTGCTTTGGCGCGAGTCGTATATTTTAGCGCTGATTTAAACAACTGATTATCTCTCTCGTGTTCTTGGGCGAATGATAAGGTTGAAGCGTTCGAGAAAGTCACGTCAAATGATGTTTCTTGTCGTATTGGCAATGATGAAAGGATACTTGAAACATCTTTTTGAGTTGAGCCATTGGCGCAGGTCAGATTGCTGGGGTCGACTGGGTGGGTAGGTTCGAAATAAGTGTAGCATAGTAAGCTTACATCTGATTCAGTGTCTATGAGAAATAATTCGCCAGAGGTTGCGTCACGGATGAGAAAAGATGTTGATAGTAGCAACTGAAGATGACACTGGTTGCTGGCATTTGGGCGTTTGAAACATGACTTGACTGGAGCCGTCGCTGTAAATACAATAGTTTGATTGCGTTATACCGCGAAAGCAACGTGCTTCGAGCCATCAGACGTGGAGCGGCCAACGACCTTGGTGTGCTCATCCTCTACTGCCGCAGAGGAGGCTGACCCCCAGCATTTTTCCGAACCCTCCATGGGCGGATCCTCCTGAGTTGTTAAGAGTGACTGCGCCCACTTGAACGTCGCATCTGTGCGCGTGAATGTGCAGCCGTTTCTGAGGCAATAACATGTGGAGTGGCCATAGCTACGATGATTCCGAAACCACTCCGCTGGTAACTGTGTAACTGTGGCCCTGTTTCTAGACGTCGACCTCCTGGCGCTATTCCGGAAGTTGGTCGACGCTGGTCACGCCTGCTCTGATCGCGTCTATTATGGACGGCATCGACTGAGGCCAAATTTGGCCTGACGATCAGGTTCTCAAGCAGGCTATTGAGGCGTTCATTCGTGACATTTGTTCCGGCTGATGATGCGGTGGATTGTGATTCGGACAGTCTTGAGGTGATGTGGCCTTTCTCTGGGTCAGGTGAGGTGTAGTGGTTTTTCTTCCACCACTTGCCTAGACGTGCCGGCAGAACGTCGTCTTGTACGTCGAGGGATTCGCGCAGGAACTTGGCTCTCTCTTGTAGTGCCGGCGGGAGCATCCGTATGAAAAGTCGCATCACAATTTCCTTGGACAAGTTGAATTCCAAGGCTTTCTGCTCCATCTTCCTAAATAGCTCAGAAGGCGTGCGGCTACCTATGTACATCTGGCTCGTTAATTCTGTAAGCCTGCCTTCTCGATCTGGTTTCAAATGCTGCTTGACGGCGCGTTGCAGGCTCTGCCATGGCTGCGCACACGTGCCCTCAGTTTTTTTATGCAGAATATCTTTTAGTCCGCGTCTGAAAGACATTGGAATCGTGTCCCAAGCCCACAAAAATATTGAGCCCTCGTCTGTTATATTGGATAACTTGGCCAATAAAGTAACATCATCGACCCACTCGTCAAGGTAGTCTGGATCGAATTGGCATATTTTATACTGTGTCCATGTGTTCGTGCGGCCTGTTGCAGGGCTCACCACCGGGCTTCCTGCATTTCCTTAACTGGATGTCATCTCATCTGTGTGAGTGTTGTCGAGAATAGATGGTAGTGTAACATCATCCTCACCCGTCATCGTGCGGCTGTCGTCGAGCATTGTGATCTCGAGAGGGTGTTTTACTGTGATATGTATCTTTGAATTTACTTTCCTTCGTGGCATTCATTCAAAGTGCTTGCAGGTCTCAAAATCTTGATGTTTATTAATTCTTTGCTGTATGTGAGTTCGACGAAACGGGGCACCATTTATGTAGGGGTCTTTGCGGGTTTTTTGTCTCCCTACATGTAATTGGTAGCGGCTGTGGAGATCCGTGTTTATGATCAATCCCCGGCCTTTTCCCGATGGGTGATGTGAGAAGGCTAATTCAAATGATCACATATGTAGGAGACTTTTGCGAGATTTATCATTCCCTACATAAGTTTGGTAGCGGCTGTTGAGATCCGTGCTTATGATTAGTCCCCGACCTTTTTCCGATTGGTAATGTGAGAAGGCTAAGTCGAATCATCATACGTATATTGTACACAATGTTGCAATGCAAAATCAAAATTCACATTTGAACAAAACAGACCGTGCTCTATACGGCATTAAAATTAAATTTTAACACAAATGAATGTCTTAAGCACCAGTCACAGTCAAACTAGATTGTCCGTACTCTAGACGGCAAAAGTTAAAACAGTATTCACAAAGATGAATGTTTCATGCAAAAGTCACAGTAAAGCAAAATTTCCCATGCACTAGACGGTGGTAAAAGGAACGCTATTAATAAACTCGCGTATCTAACACACAAGCAATTATTTTTTCACAAATGTCTAAATTGAAATGAATATATGCAACCGATTGAAAATACATGATGATATGAACATAGTCACTGTTAAAAGTTGTCAATGAAACTAAATGTATGGAATCTGTGTAAAGACTTCAATGACAAAATTCACAAATAATTAGTTACTGTTTGCTATTTTTTAAACTTATGTCATTATAATAATACATTATTCTCTGAAATTCGGATAGGCATAGTTATGTGGAGGTTAATTTAATTATTGGACACCAATTAACTCCTCATATAAAAATAAATAAATTTTTATTTTTGGACATTTGATGTTATCGCTGGTTTCGTATAACAGTATTGTAATTTTTGAAAAAAATTCTAAATCTTTTTTGGGTTCTTTTGTTCATATTGTCGAAGTTTTTGACTTGTCTTGTCGAAGGAAAAAGTTTAAGTTTGATCTGAGTTGCTGAATTGCACAAGCGGAACACTGCGTGGTTCCATCTCCAATAACTTTGCTAATAAATTATTGTAATCCACTTTTATCAATCATTCTTATTACGCATCATCAGAAGGATCTCAAATTTGCTTCGGGTAATTGACGTGGATATTTGTTTTAAGGTCTCAATCATCTGGTTCTGTAATCTGTGGATATCAGCGTATCCTGGTAAGCTTATTTAATATAATATATAAATTGCAAGTAATTTAATAATATTATGGCTGGTTTATTAAATACTGAGGATACAGAGCAGTTGGCTAGTGGACTTAAGGATTGTAGCTTAAAAGATAGTTCAGAGGAACTTAAGTGTTCCAAGATAGATGATCATTCCGCATATATGGATTTTCCGGGCCTGGCATCCAAGAGACCCTCTTATGGTAGTGACCAAAGGGCCTCTACAAAAAATGGCGACCGCGCCAGGATCCTCTATGCGGAAAGATATGATGTAGATGATCGTTTTTGCCGCAATTCTATGGATAGCAATGTTAAGCTCACCATGTACAGACCAGACAACCATTCTGAATGGGTCGAAGAAGCAAAATTTTATTTTAAACTAAAACGGATGACCGACCCTATAGAAAGGTTTGCCTCGGCCTGGTGGTGCTTACCTGAGCCATTAAAAAAGAATCTATTTAGACTCAGGAATTTTGTTACTGAGAACGAACCAGAAAATGCATTTGAGCTTCTAGTGAAGAACTCCATGGACGATATCAACCCGAGAGGATTGAACGGATGACTGACTTATTACGTCAGGAAAAGATGGGAAATCTACTTCCATCTGAATTTTATGACAGACTTATTTCAAAATCCATCGGGCTTGATATATCTGAGGAAGTTATAAATAGTATATTTGTAGCAGAATTGCCTGCTATACTAAGAGCCACTTTGGATGTCTATGATACATTGGAACTAGAGTTGCCAAAGAAGCTCAAAGGGTTGGACAAAGTGTATCGTCAGAAGGAACCTAAGGTGTATGCAGCAACCGCAGATTCACGCCTGGAGCAGCAACCCAGATATCTCTCAGAGAGACTCCTGATCGTAGAGAATGAATTAAGTACCCTCCGCAGGAATAGGGGTTGGATAAAAAACAATAAGGAAAGTTCCAACAGAGGTAGGGTAAATTCTCGGAGTCAAAATTCAAATTCCAAGTATTGGAGAGGCGAATTGCGTGAGAGTGAACAAGGACCACGCGAGTGGTGCATATCGAATCGTAAATATGCCGAGTTTAGAAAATGTCAGGAGGGGTGATGCACGTTTTTAAAGTTTGGTGGTCCCCGATGGAAAGGAAGTAGTCTTCCTGTAGCCTGGTCTAAGCTGCCGGAAAACTAATGGAGCCCCGGCTAATAGGAGCCGTAGGGGGGGGCTGCACATGCAAGGCTCCAAGGTATGCATATTTGAGGCATACTAAAATCTTCGAAGTTAGGTTCGGAAGCTTCGATAGAAGAAATGCGCGGTAATACAGTCCGTAAATCTGTTAGATTTCGGCTGGTAGGTAATCTTAAAGAGGTTGCTGGTTATAGCAACAATAAGTTCGTTATAACTGATGAACTTAGCGGGTTAAATTTCTTAATAGACACGGGTACAGATGTAAGCATAGTTCGATCAGATGTGGTGGAAATTGATAGGCCCACATTCGATTACCAACTATGGGCTGCTAATGGAAGTCCAATTGAGGTTAAGGGAGTTAAAGAATTGTCAGTGGCATTGGGGCAGAAATCTCCACTTACGTGGAAATTTGTGGTCGTTGATATAAAGGATAACATCAATGGGATGGACTTTTTGATCCATTTTAATCTCGCTTTAGATCCCAAATCTAGGACCATTGGACAAAGCACTGGGATAGTGACTTATGCTGAGACTGGGACCTCAGTAGTTAGGTCAGTGAGACTACCCAGACCCGTCGTCGCCGATGACTTGGTGGATGTCATCGAGAAACACCTGGCCGTGTTTCTGCCATTCAATGCTAAACGCAAGGGTTTAAAGATAGGCATAGAACACCAAATCGAGTTGGTGGAACCACTACCTTGTTCGCCGAAGGCTCAACCGTTAGCACAACATAAGCAGCAGGTTGCTATTGAAGAATTTAAGCGGTTGAGAGAAGGAATTTGTAGGCGTTCAAATTCCAACTTTGCATCTCCAATAGTGGTTGTTCCCAAACCTGAACCAGGTCAATGGAGGGTTTGTGGTAACTATCGTCTATTAAATTCGGTAACGAAAGGCGATTCGTATCCTCTACCGAACCAGAGTACTTTGCTCAGGGATATAATGTGGTATGAGGTATATACAACGTTAGATCTGCAGAAGGCGTACTATCAAGTACCTATGGAGGCAGAATCTATACCGCTCACAGCAGTGCGATTACTTGGAGGAGGATTGCATGAATTCTTATGTATGACTTTTGGTTTGAAGAATGCAAGTCAGACATTCCAGCGTCTGACGGAGGAAGTTCTTCAAGACTGTTCATTTGCTAGAATGTATATAGATGACATCATTATATATAGTCAATCTAGGGAGGAACACCGGGAGCATTTGGACATCATTTTGTCTAAGCTGGAACATTATGGATTGGTAGTGAAACCAGAAAAGAGCAAGATTGGTTGCTCTACCGTAAAATATCTTGGACACACCATTTCCAAGGATGGAATCAAGCCCTTGGAAGACAAGGTACAAGCAATCAAGGATGTGCCAGAACCCAGAACTGTACGCCAGTTGCGTAGATTTTTGGGCATGATTAGCTACTATCGTCGGTTCATACCAGGTTTAGCTTGAATTTTGGGGTCGCTAACTCGACATTTAGTTCGTGAACGGAGCACGATCAAGAAGTCCTGGCCTATTAATTTTAGCCAAGACGACAAGGAAAAATTCCAGAGGGCCAAAGATCTGTTAAGCCAAATAACCACATTAGCACCTGTGGATTGGACTAAGCCGTTTCAGCTGGTCACAGATGCTTCTGATGTAGCCATAAGAGCAGCGTTACATCAACGGGATAATGGTATAGTCAAGCCGATTTGATTCTATAGTCGGAAACTCCAAGATTGCGAGAAGCGAAATGATACGCGTGGAAAGGAGTTACTAGCAGTTTATTCTGAGGTGTTGCATTTTGAGCATTATCTAGATGGACATCAGTTTATGATATTAACTGATCATAAATCGTTGTTGAGTATCCTTAGGAAAGCGAATAGGCTAAATTATTCTCGGCGGGTGAATTCACTAATAACCCGACTCACAGAATTTGATTTTACCATTAGTCATATCTCAGGAAAAGATAATGTGGTGGCAGATATTCTCAGTAGACCAGACGTATCAGATGAAGATATGATTCGTTCAGAGTCACTCGTATGCTCTATTGTATCTTCTAATGATTTTGTCCAGCAATTGATGGAAGCACAAGGTCTTGATCCTTTAGTAGCTGTGTTGGAAAAGAATCCTACATATACACGCAGGAAGATTGGAGATAAGTGGTTATTATGTGAAATCTCCAGGAGCCAACCTAGACCTTATGTACCGTTAGAATTAAGGTATAAGGTAATTCAACAGCTACATGAATTCAGTCATCCTTCCATTAAGGCAACTATCAGGATGGTCACTGATAAATATGTACGGCCAAAGATGTCGAAAGACATAAGAGCCTAGGTAAGGACATGTGCCCGGTGTCAAACTTGTAACGTTTGGCGTCATACCAAAACTGAAATTAAAACGATTGGTATACCAGCGGGTCGTTTCATGCATGTTCATATTGATATAGTAGAAATGCCTGAGATTTCCGGCCAAAAGTATTTACTCACGATGGTCGATCGGTTCAGTCGTCAGTTTGAGGTAGCAATCCTGAAGGAAATGACAGCTCAAGAAGTCTTACTTATGTTCTTGCATAATTGGGTGTCGCGTTATGGTGTACCGGTAAGGGTAACTACTGATCGTGGTAGTCAGTTTATGTCTGAACTGTTTATCAGATCATTGAATACAATGGAGATAGAAGTAAGACACACATGTGCTTATAATCCCAGAGCTAATGGGATGGTTGAGAGACTGCACAGGGAGCTGAAGGCTGCATTACGCTGCACCGGTGGATCCAGTTGGATACATGATTTGCCCATAGTTTTGTTGGCAATGCGAAACAGATACAGAGTTCAGTTAGGAACATCCATAGCAGAACTTGTTTATGGAGAGCCATTGAGGTTACCTGGAGATCTTCTAATAGAAGCTCCAAGTTGTCTCGATTGGGCCTCTAGTTCAGTAGATTGGTTTGTTGGAGCCTTGAGAGATAAAATGAGTCGTTTAGCTCCAACCAAAACTAGAAGTCCAAAGTCTAAATTCTATGTATCTTCAGAGTTAAAGCTGGCATCTCATGTATATATAACTAACGAGAACAGACAGAATTGTCTGAATCCGTTCTACAAGGGGCCATTTAAAGTCAATCATATTACTGAGAAAAATGCATTTATAGACGTAAATGGCACAGTAGAATGTGTAACACTAGATCGCTGCATTCCACAGTTTATTTGGACGGAGGAGGAGACTGAGGAACAGTATTCATCGAAGTATCCAGAAGTTGAGGCGAGATGTGACTCAGAAATTTGTGAGAAAAACGAAGAGTCGAACAAATATGGAAAAGAAGTAAAGATTAAAACCAAGACAACTGAGAATAAAGCACAATGCAATATGAATATGAAATCTAGAGAAGTACCAGCACAACTTGTTGAAACTCGTTCTGGAAGAGTCATCAAGAAACCGAAGAATGAGGATTACATCATGTATGGTTAATCCTCTTAAAAATGAGGGTGTATGTGGAGGTTAATTTAATTATTGGACAACAATTAACTCCTCATATAAAAATAAATCAATTTTATGTTTGGACATTTGATGTTATCGCTGGTTTCGTAAAACAATATTGTAATTTTTGAAAAAAAATTGTCAACTTTTTTTGGAAGTTCTTTTGTTCATATTGTCGAAGTTTTTGACTTGTCTTGTCGAAGGAAAAAGTTTAAGTTTGATCTGTGTTGTTGAATTGCACAAGCGGGATACTGCGTAGTTTCATCTCCAATATCTTTGCTAATAAGTTATTTTCATCCACTTTTATCAATCGTTCTTATAACGCATCATCAGAAAGATCTCAAATTTGCTTTGGGTAATTGACGTGGATATTTGTTTTAAGATCTCAATCATCTGGTTCTGTAATCTGTGGATATCAGCGTATCCTGGTTAGCTTATTTAATATAATATATAAATTGCAAGTAATTTAATAATATTATGTCTGGTTTATTAAATACTGAGGATACAGAGCAGTTGGCTAGTGGACTTAAGGATTGTAGCTTAAAAGATAGTTCAGAGGAACTTAAGTGTTCCAAGATAGATGATCATTCCGCATATATGGATTTTCCGGGCCTGGCATCCAAGAGACTCCCTTATGGTAGTGACCAAAGGGCCTCTATAGTTAAATGTGAACAGCAAATCCCTCGCGTAAACTGCAAATAATCCAACTGAGCGAAATAAATCCACTGTGACACAATAATCCACCGCGTGTTCCATGCGTATCGCGCGCGGTTCTGTATATTTAATAAACAACCCTATTAATTACAAATAAAATTGCAGTTCAAGAAATCTCAATTAAAACTGCTTGAAAATAACAGAGATTGTTTCTAAAATCACAGTTAAGAGAAATATTGTGTAAGAACAGAGTTAGATTATTTGACCTTAAAGAGCACTATATTTGTCAAAATCGAACATCGTTTGGTTGTAACGCGGAGCCGCGTGTTACACATATGTATTGTACACAATGTAGCATGGAAAATTCATAGTTAGTCCAAATTGACCGTGCTCTAGACGGCAATAAAACGAAACAACTGTTAACACAATTGAACGTCTTATACACAAGTCACAGTAAAACAAAATTTTCCGCGTTCTAGACGGCAGCAAAATGAAACACTGTTAACAAAGTTGAATGTCTTACACACAAGCATTTATTCTTTCACAAATGTTTGAATTAAATACTGTTTGTTGCGGAGAACTAATATATATCCAAGTATGTATTAGGCGTTGCGAACCTAATAACAAATTAGTTCAGTTGTGACCAGAAGGATAAACTAAATGCAGCATGAACGGAAAGTATAATCTCATGCACATTCGTCTCGTGCTTACTGGCGACTCATCAATAGGAGACTTCAACGCCAACTTACACTACATTATATATATATATATATATATATATATATATATATATATATATATATATATATATATCGAGTCTCAAAGGATACTAACACAATGGCTATTGTGTTAGTAACCGATACCAACATTATTGTACCTGAGAAGGTACATGGTACTAACACTATGGTTTCTGAGTCGGAACATGGTAACAACATGATGGGTATCAATTTATGCTATAGTTCATCGAAATTGAGAATTACAACAATTTCTGTACACCTGTTACTCCAGTAAATCCACACACTCTGGCCTTGATCGATAACAGTTATCACATTTCGCGGTAAGCATGCTATCATTCAATTTAATATATAAAGCAGTTAGATACTGTATGATGCGGAGAACTAGTATATATGCAAGTATGTATTAGGTGTTGCGAACATATTAACAAATTAGTTCTGTTGTAAACAGAAGGATAAACTAAAGGCAGCATGAACGGAAAGTATAATCTCATGCTCATTCGTTTCGTGCTTACTGGCGACTCATCAGTAGGAGCCGGTATTACGCCCTTTAACCACTATATATATATTTTTTAGAATAGAATAGAATATCTTTATTTGGATTCAAACCACACATGTTCCATCAAATAATAAAATTTGAAAATTTACAATATGAAAAGATATCACATAACATAAATATATGCAATTAGTTGTACTGTACAATTTATCAGCATCAGAAAGTTCGGCTGTAAAGAGTGATAGATTCTTCATCAAAAATAGGAAAATTTAATGTATAATTCGATTGGAACATTTTACAAAAAAAGGGAACCATGACTAATGATTGATTGTTTGTATTGTTGATTAACATGATGATATAATGCATAACATTACAGTTTTAATAATACAAAACTTGAAGATAGAATCTCGAGGAGTTATGCTGCTGATAACAATTAATCCTGTCTTTTATTTAACCATGAGAAAGTATTATCATAATCAAAAATAAAAATATCAGCAGGATTGTACACTTTTTATTGTTTGGTAGATAAAAATTTAAAAGACAACTTAGATGGAGGCGTTTCTCTAAGCCCCTTTGGCAATTGATTGTAAATTTTGTAAATTTTTGAAAAAGAGAATAGCTTGCTCGCAACATTCCCCACCAATGGTGGAGATATTGCAAAATGACCAGATCTAGTTCCAACTTCATGACTCTTTCTTATTGGATTCATATAGGCACCAGTCCACTGGTTCAAATGGAAAGCTTTTATGCAATAGCACATCCTCCGAAACCATAAAGGATGCAGTGATACAAACTGTAATCTAGTGGCGTATATAGTGCAGGAGATAGGACTAATTTGTTTCACAACTTTTCTTTGTACAGCTTCTATCTTATTAGACAAACCCTTTGTTAAGGGATTCCAAGTAGCGGCAGCATATTCTAGTATCGGTCTAATCCATATTATAAACATTTTAAATTTTATTTCATTCGATAAGATATTTCTATTTATTAGTGCCCATCTGTTCTTGGCACTGCCTACTATCCTTTCAATATGTCTCTCAGCAGAAGCCGTACATTGAATAGTTATGCCTAAATCCTTAATTTCTTGCATAAGTTTAATCTCAAAAACATCATTAATCTCAGCATCATGAAAATAAACATAATTAAATTCTGTTCTGTTACCTATTTTTAAAGCTCTCGTCTTTTTACTGTTTATTCTCAGCCCTAGTGTTAACAAATATCTACTTAAATCATACAAATCTAGTGTCACATTATTTTTGGAGAATTCGACATTTTTGGATCAATTGGAAAGATTATTTTTAAATCATCAGCGAATTTGCAAACTCGACCGTTAGGGATCTTAGTTTCCAAATGTGAAAATACAATTTTAAATAAAATTGGCCCCAAACTTGATCCCTGTGGAACTCTACTTGTTACCCTTTTCGATTTAGAGATCAAATCCTTTACTTGAATACTCATTCTTCGATTATATAAATAGTATCTAAGTAATCTAAAAATATTCGGATCAATATTCAATAAATTAATCGCATTCAAAATAGCATCAAAAGATATAGAGTCAAAAGCTTTTGAGATATCTATAAATACAATTAATGCATCTAACTTTTTCTCATCTAATGTAATTACATGTTTCCACATAGAGAGCATATTAGTAGTTGTCGACCTGTCTTTCGTAAAGCCGTGTTGGCATATATCAAAATCAGCCGGCAACATACGTTCTAAATGATCTAGTATCAATCGTTCTATTATCTTCAAAAACGAAGGGATAATAGAGATTAATCTATAATCACTGGCGCACGTTGGCTTACTTACTTTTGGCAACGGTTTAGCTACTATCGTTAGTATATCGATTGGTAATTTCCCATTCTTCAAAATTCTATTTATAAAATTGCAGAGTGCATTCATAAAATTTAAAGGTAATTGAAGTAGGTTATCAATCGATATACCAAGGTGATCTTTTTGTTTTTTTGATTTTATTTTTAACATTAATTCTATCAATGCATCACTGTGAATAACAAGTCCAAGATCCTGGTTTCCCGAAAGATCAAGTAGATCAATGAAATTTCTTTCGTTCTGTGGATTACATAACAAGTTGCCAAATATTTCATGCACATTCGTTTCGTGCTTACTGGCGACTCATCCGTAGGAGCCGGTATTACGCCCTTTAACCACTATATATTTGGTAGAAGAATGTGGGATAATAGGACGGTACAATCTCCTAGACGAATGTGTAAATCTGCAATAGTGAAGCTAACATCGTATAGTCTACGACAATGCGACTTCAACGCTAACTCATACTATATAATATATATACCGAGTCTGTAAAGGATACTAACACTATGGCTATTGTGTTAGTAACCGATACCAATATTATTGTACCGAAAAGGTACATGGTACTAACACTATGGTTTCCGAGTCGGAACATGGTACCAATATGATGGATATCAATTTATGCTATAGTTCACCGAAATTGAGAATTACAACAATTTCTGAACACCTGTTACTCCAGTAAATCCATACACCCTGGCCTTGATCGATATCAATTATCACATTTCGCGGTAAGCATGACATCATTCAATTCAATATATTACAGTTAAATACTGTTTGTTGCGAAGAGCTAATATATATGCAAGTATGTATTAGGTTTTGCGAACCTAGTAACAAATTAGTTCAGTTGTGACCAGAAGGATAAACCAAAGGCAGCATGAACAGAAAGTATAATCTCATGCACATTCGTTTCGTGCTTACTGGCGACTCATCAGTAGGAGCCGGTATTACGCCCTTTAACCACTATATATTTGGTAGAAGAATGTGGAATAATTGGACGGTACAATCTCCTAGACGAATGTGTAAACCTGCAGTAGTGAAGCTAACATCATCTAAAGTCATCGACAATGCGACTTCAACGCTAACTCACACTATATAATATATATACCGAGTCTGTAAGCGATACTACCAACTATGGCTATTGTGTTAGTACAGCCGATACCTGTTGAGGCCCCTAACCTATTCGTGTCTGTAAGCCCCATAGATGCCAGATCGCTGGAAGTCCTAAAATTCACAGAAGAGTCTGATAGTGCTTATATGATTGCTTGTGTCATTTAAATTCAAGTCCGCTATGTCCTGCACTAACATGCATGTGTCCTCATACTTAATATCGGTATCCATGATCAAATGTTATAATAATTAAATTGACACTTACTGTATGGCAATTGGAAGGTGAGAGTTGGAAAGCTATAGTTCACCAGCAATAATCTGTTATGATGTGTACGTGACCCCAACGATAAAACAAATATACCTGTTCCAAGGCTCCTCCTCAGTGTTATATTATATCAGAACACAAGGCAATTGATGGAAGAAGTATATTTTATAATGATGTAATCGTTTATTATGGAAAGAAATGTTAAAATGCAGCAGACGAAAATTACAATACCAGGTCACGAAGCGAGATACTCAAAAACTGAAAATAGCGCACAATTTTAAAAATCAAGTATTTAAACAAAGAATGTTCTGGAAAATAAAAAGAAAAAATTCTTTTTAAATAAAATTCGTTACAATCAGCTATGGTGGTTTAAATTTATCAGTCAATGTTATTTTACATAAGGCGGAGGATTTAACTTCCTCCACATACACCACCTTCTCAAAAAAAGACGGCTAGTAATAGACGTAATCATAATTCTTCGGCTGACGTGGCACTCTTCCAGAACGAGTTGTGCATATAAACGCCCCTGACGTCGTCATCTCGCCCGGTACAACATTCACTGGTTCTTCAAAATCATTTGGTATCGACAAATAGTTTTCATGTTGTGATACAGTAGAATAAGATTTTGCTATATTAGAGAACGCTTCTTCAGATTTCTGCATTTCATTATGTGCCTGCATGGTGGGATTGCACACATCAGATTCGCCCATGGAACGGTCATTCAACACATCTGTTAATTCAGTCATACCTTCAATCCAGATAAAGTGGGGAATACAACGATCCAACGTAACACAATCCTCAATGCCATTTATTTCTATGATGACGTTCTTGTCAGTCATCCTCTTGGCCTTGTATGGTCCTTTATAAAATGGTGTTAGGCAGTTCTCCCTATTCTCATTAGTTATATACACATGCGAAGCCGATTTAAAATCAGAGGACACATAGCATTTAGTTTTAGCTTTTCTAGTCTTGGTCGGGGCCAAACGACACATCTTGTCTCTAAGTGCTCCTACAAACCAATCTACATAACTAGAAGCCCAATCAAGACTACTTGGAGTTTCTATTAGAAGATCTCCAGGCAACCTTAATGGTTCTCCATAAACCAATTCTGCTATGGAAGTTCCTAATTGTGCCCTATATCTGTTGCGCATGGCGAGTAGTACTATAGGAAGATCGTGTATCCAGCTTGTTCCACTAGTACACCTTAATGCAGCTTTCAGTTCACGATGTAGCCTTTCTACCATCCCATTCGCTCGTGGGTTATACGCGCTAGTATGTATTATAGTGGTTCCCATGATGTTGAGGGATCTTACGAAAAGCTCTGACATAAATTGACTACCACGATCACTAGTGACCTTTTCCGGAACACCATAACGCGATATCCAATTATGTAGAAACGCGAACAAGACTTCTTGCGCTGTCATGTCTTTTAAAATCGCCACTTCAAATTGACGACTAAATCTATCTACCATTGTCAGCAAGTATTTGTTTCCATTTACTTCAGGCATCTCGACAATGTCTATGTGTACGTGTCTGAACCGTCCAATTGGTATTCCAATGTTCTTTATCTCGGTTCTGGTATGTCTCCACACCTTACACGTTTGACACTTGGCACAGGCTCTTACCCATACCCGTATGTCTTTAGACATGTGCGGCCATACGTATCTGTCGTTGATTAATCGAATGGTGGCTTTAATGGATGGATGACCCATGTCATGCAACACTTGGATAATCTTGGCCCGTAACTCCAATGGCACATATGGTCGTGGTTGACTTCTAGATGTTTCGCATAACAACCACTTGCCATTTATGAGCTTACGAACATATCCTGGTCTTTTGGACAGTACTAATGTAAAGGGATCCGATCCTTGCGCTTCCTCGATTTGACTAACAAAATCGTGCATTGATTCATCTAATTTTTTCAAAGGACCTTGAAATATCATCTCGACATCAGCTACATTCGGTCGGCTAAATGCATCGGCCACCACATTCTCTTTACAAGCAATATGAGACACAGTGAACTCGAACTCTGCTAACCGTGTTATTTGGGAATTTACTCTACGAGAGTAATTTAGCCTAGCTGTTTTACCAAGTATGCTGACCAATGGCTTATGATCGGTCAATAACTTAAATTTATGACCATCTAAGTAATGCTCGAAGTGTATCACTGTGGCATACACTGCTAAAAGCTCTTTGCCAAACGTATCATAACGTTTTTCTCGATAATTAAGCATACGGCTATAAAACCCAATCGGTGTTACTATGTCCTGATCTCTTTGCTGTAGCACTGCCCCAAATGCAACATCTGAGACATCTGTGATTAGTTCGAAAGGTTTTTCCAAATCTACAGGTGCTAATGTGGTTACATCACTTAACATATCCTTCGCCTTTTGGAAATTTTCTCGGTCTTCTGGACTCAAGTTTATAGACTGGTGATCCGCAAATCTAATTTTTTTATAACTTAAATATGCAATAAAATTTTAACGAAGTTAGTCAATTTGCCGCCATACTCTGATGATTATCATGGAAAGTCGAAAAGCGCTGGTACGTGTGACAAACGGCAGTTTTGCTATGTTGTTCGACGCCTGGTTAAACAATCAATGACTGTTTAATAATTGTATCAGCTATATATATATATATATATATATATATATATATATATATTTATAATGAGGAATACAGAACACATTAATAACAAAGTGGATAAAGGCCATTTATTTCGTGAATACTAATCATCTCTTATACAATCATACATATTTATACATTTTGGGTTTTCAATTGATTATGCTAGTGGTAACAAATCTGACTCGTTTTTACTTCTGTTTCTTGTTTTGGCTATTTGGTGAGTGTGTATGCGTTTGTGTTTGTGTGTGTGCGTGTTTGCATGTAAAGGCCATTCTCGCAGTATTGCAAAGTGATGTCTGAGATTTGGTCATTATTGTTTTGATGGCTTGAGAATTAACCATTTGTGCGCATTGTTCACTGTTACATATACAAGTGCTATTTTCCCCAGTGTAGTTGATCGTTTCACCTTGTTGCGCAAATTTATCATTTCCACATGGTAACAGCGCCAGTGTGGATTGCAGTGTTAAACGCTCATATTGTTTGGAAACTTCTGTCACCGTATGCGCCTCTGTTATTTCCACTTCAGTTTGTTGCCAATCCGATTGTATGTTTGTTGATTCTAGTCGAGGGCCTGTTTGTTCTTGACTAAATATTAGTATATTGTTGTTGAATTTTGTTATTCTTGGCCAGACGATAAGAATTTCATGTTGAGGAAACTTTTGAATATTAAGGTCAGGTGCTTGTTGTTTTATATATATATATATATATATATATATATATATATATATATATATATATATATGCATAGAAATTGTACTGCCGATATTTCCAATCAAATAGAACGTATGCGAGACTAGTAGAGTTAATAGCCGAATATCTCATTTTGTCTTCCGTATATACGATTTGAAGTTTCATTCTCGCTAGTCAGTTTGCCATCGCACTCTGATAACGATCATGGTAGGTTGAAACGCGTCAGTACGTGTGACTTACGGTAGCTTTGCTATGTGCTGCTACTGATTAGATACAATGGTTTCATGTTTCTTTTAATTTCACGAACCTGATTGAAAGAATTATTTTTACCCCCTTCGCAATCAATGTGTTTTTAATTGTGCACTACAACAACGTATGGGGGCAGACATTACATTTTCAGCATCATTGCTTGTTTTGATTTATATTCTTATCATTAATGTTGTGTAGAGGTCTAGTTTGCCTCAATTCTGTAAGTTATCTAGATAAATATACGTCTATTAACTAGGTACTTTCTCGCTCATAAATCTCACAATCAATTTGTATTCCTAAATTTTTTTTTCATTATCTGTAAAATATTTCTAGTATTTTTAGTTTCGTTTCTTATGGTTATATGATAGTGAAACATTAGTTACTATTGGCTTTTGTATGGCTGTGAAAATGGCTGCAAATTGAGTATCCAAGTTTCCATTATGTTGTGATGACCTTAGGTATCTCATTTATTATGTCCATGAACGTATAATCTTCCTCGATATATGTTAAACACATAGCGTAGTGGTTGTATACTATGTAAATGGGCATTCGATGAAAAGTTTAAGCTGAAAAGACATTTTTAAATATTGCATCTGTTATATATTGACAACCTGCTTCTCTTTACTTTCATAACAATGGATCATTTTTCGGAACAGACAAACAATGATGGAAGAGACATTGAGTCCATATTGAAATAGTAAGATGCAATGTGATTACTCTTTCAGGCCATAATACTTATATGCAAATAAGACGGGATTTTTAAATGATCTCTAAATACTCACTCCGCAGTTACGGGATTAAGTATACAGAAAGGACTTTGCGTAACAAAAGCATATAAGAGGAAGCCTAAGTAAACTTCAGCTAACCAAGGAGCAGTAATATATATTAAACTCAAGGACAACAGAGAGCTTGAATATTGAATTTAAAAGTGAAACAAACTTGTCCGGACAGGTGAATGAAAGCAAACATATGACTTCATCAAAAGGGCATAACTGAAATCATAAATAAAACGATATGTCTAAACTTATCATTCAAGCGAGTTATTAGAGACCACATTTAGTAGGAGAAAAATAGACTACTTCACAAAAGCCAACCTTCAATATATGAACATATACATCAATTTCGTACCTAAAACTGAACACATGTTAATCTCAAAAAAACTCACGCCTTCGGTTTTATCTTTTACTAGATTTGAATGAAATTTTTGCGAATAAGCGATTAAATTAAGCGTACGATGAAAACATAAATTAAATGAGTAAATCAATACTTACGTTCATCACAACGTATAAATTAAAGACAAATACAAACGCTTCGGTAACACAGTTCATAGAGTTCATTAAGTTTAACATTAAAGAATATTTCCATGAAACCCCAAAAATACGGCAGCAGAGAACGGAATTAAATGCTAAAACATTTTATAATTATGATAGTCATTTCATCATGTTCCAATTTAGAAAAATTACAAAGATACTAATGATAAACCCTCCTCACCGATATTCTCCAAAGAGCCAAAAATATACCGCAGCATTGTTACCAAAAATAAATAACAAACAATTTCAATGAAAACAACATAACCAACAACAACAACAAACACAAAAATAACAATTATAACTAAACAAATATTCGTCAGTGAATAGTAAGCATTTTATAATGTGGAAAAGACAACTCTTCCAGTAGAATGGTTTCGTCCTTATTTGGAACTCATCAGGTACTGTCCAGAATCTTCCGCGGGCATGGCTCGAACCTGAGTATATCAGCTTCGGAGTCTGTTGTTCGAACCACTATGTTACCTTGTTGCACGCTACAAACAGATTTCCTTTGTGTAATAGCTAATATTTCTTGAATAGCCTATTCTTTAGCTGGAGCCAAAATTGCAACTCTTTAGACCTAAAGTTCAAAATAACCAACCCCACTCTCCCATTATAGAACAAATACAGTGCCACCCCGGGGAAGTTGCAGTGATGTAAACACTTATACAATCAAGGGAAATTTTGTTGAAAGAACGGTGAAAATTAATTTTAATCAAAGTTGCGATTTTTTTAAACACCTGAACCATTTTGAACAAAAAATTGTCAATATAATCTAAGCATTTATTATGTAGAAAAAGGCAATTTACGCAGTAGACCGGTCTCGTAATGTCTAGAACATTCCGCGGACATGGCTGGAACCGGGGCATGTCTGTTTTTGAATATAAGCCACCCAACCTCATGCTACATAAAATTTTCATTTATATATAAACTAACGCTTCTTAAATAGCTTTCTCTATAGGTTGCATCTCTTTAAACTTAAAGGTCCATCTAATCAACCTAATTCTGTTAGTATAGAACAGACAAAACTCTTTATGAGGAAGTTATATTAAATTAAACGTTTAAATAATTAAACGATTATTGGTTGCGCGGATGGTGAAAGCCTTCCTGTTTACTAAGTTGCGATCCTGATATGAACACTGTCTCATTATGTACTAACATTTATCAGTATAAACTAAGCGTTGTATAATGCGGAATAGACAATTCATCCAGTTTACCGGTTTCGTCTTTATTAGGAACTCATCACGTACTGTCGATAATTTTCCACGGTCGGAGCTCCAACCTGGGCACTTTTACTGCAAAATCTGCTGCTCTAATCACTGAGCCACCCTGCCGCACTCTACACAAAATTTTCTGTTATGACCAAATTAATGCTTCTCGGTTAGTATTTCCTTTAGATGGAACATATATGGCAACTCTTTAGACCTAAAGTTCCAAGCGTTACTAACAATTAAATTTTATCAAGGTTGCGATCTTGATATGAACACTTGTCCCAACTTGTAGTGTGTGGCAGGGTTGATACGTGGTTAGAGCAACATATTCCAAAACAGTTAAATACTGTTTGTTGCGAAGAACTAATATATATGCAAGTATGTATTAGGTTTTGCGAACCTAGTAACAAATTCTGGTCACAACTTAACTAATTTGTTACTAGGTTCGCAAAACCTAATACATACCTGCATATTCCAAAACAGTCGTGCCCAAGTTCAAGCCATGTCTACAAAAAATTCTGACCAGTACGTGATGAGATCTCAATATGGGCGAAATCGGTATACTGGATGAACGAATGTGAATGAGATTATACTTTCCGTTCATGCTGCCTTTGGTTTATCCTTCTGGTCACAACTGAACTAATTTGTTACTAGGTTCGCATAACCTAATACATACTTGCATATATATTAGTTCTTCGCAACAAACAGTATTTAACTGTAATATATTGAATTGAATGATGTCAAGCTTACCGCGAAATGTGATAACTGATATCGATGAAGGCCAGAGTGTATGGTTTAACTGGAGTAACAGGTGTTCGGAAATTGTTGTAATTCTCAATTTGGGTGAACTTTAGCATAAATTTATATCCATCAGGTTGGTATCATGTACCGACTCGGAAACCATAGTGTTAGTATCCGGTACTCATCGATTTCAAAAGGTATCAGTTACTAACACAATAGCCATAGTGTTAGTATCCTTTACAGACTCGGTATATATATTATATAGTGTGAGTTAGCATTGAAGTCGTATTGTCGTTGACTTTAGATTATGTTAGCTTCACTATTACAGGTTTACACATTCGTCTAGGAGATTGTACCGTCCTATTATTCCACATTCTTCTACCAAATATATAGTGGTTAAAGGGCGTAATACCGGCTCCTACTGATGAGTCGCCAGTAAGCAAGAAACGAATGTGCATGAGATTATACTTTCCGTTCATGCTGCCTTTGGTTTATCCTTCTGGTCACAAATGAAATAATTTGTTACTAGGTTCGCAAAACCTAATACATACTTACTGGATGAATTGCCTTTCCTACATTATAAGTTGTTTAGGTTATACTGACAATTTTTGTACTTAATGAGACATTTGTTTATATCAAGATCGAAAAATTGATTAAAGTTAAATGTTATCACAGCCTGCCCAAACAAATTTCCTTTAATTATATAACTATTAACTTTATCAGAAACAAGACATATAAATAATGACAGTTAAATGTTTAACAAACAAAATAAAGCGAATTATTTACCATTCTTCTATTGTTATCTACCGAAATCTTGCGGTTGCTATCCAGGTAATTAAAAAATATTATTATCATCTCGATCATTGCTGCTCCGTTGCTACAATTAACAAATTTACAATTGCCGAGGGCACTGAATTAAAAACGTTAAAAAACCCAATTACCGTAAGAGAATAAATTTAACAAGTGCAAGTCAGTAGTAAAAAATAAATAGTTGGAATTATAGATATGCTTTAGATTTCAAAGAATATAATTGTCTTTAACTAATAAAAAACTCACCAGGACGAAATTGAAAAATGTCGTCATAATGGGTCTCTCACAATAACATAATAAGCATCGTTCGTCTACTGGAAATTTATATATATATATATAAATATATATATATATATATATATATATATATATATATATATATATAAAGTTATTCAACAGATTTAGATAATTTATGTTTGCATGCAATATCTGCATCAAGTGGTGCAAATGATTAACTTTCTTTTACAAAATCACATTTTCTAAGACAACCCGCCACCCCGAAGCCGTTTTATTTGTTTTGAAGATTCACTTAACAATTCCGAATCATGCTCTGTAAGATAAATCTTATTTCATATCTTATTCAATATTTATATAATGCTAACTAAATATATTATAGCTCCGTTCATTATTTTATGATTATCTTCGTTTAGCAATATAAATATTAAGCTTAACTTGTGTTTCACAATTTATTTTCAAACAGACCACTTGTATAATGTCGTTAAATGAAAGCCTTAAATACAGTGAAAAAAATAATTCTTTTATTTCCTTATTAATCTTAAAAGACAGTGCAAATATTTGTTTAATCATTTTACATTTAACGATGGGAAATAAACGCACGTTGGGCTACAGATTACTCATTATTATTGTATTTTCACACACTAAACAATTACAAATAAGGGATAAAAAATTCAAACGACAAAATAAGATACGCTGATTCGTTAGTTGAATATGCATCAATGTGCCAATTATCAACTCAAACTTTTATTATTATTCATTAAATACAGTTTGCCGAATGTGTGTCTAAACGATTTCCAATTCCACTTGCAGTCGCGTATATACTGCGGATGTTGATTTCGTTAACTATGAATGACAAACCTGAGTCAAAGAGATATTTTCTGTGGAAAGTATGTATTTAGGTCGTAATGTTTCTTTATAAGCAGTTCTAATTAAAAACAGTATTTCAATTGGAATATTTCTCTAAATATAGGGGCCTATTTCTTTTGTATTTTCCCTTTTGCGAAACATTATTGCAACGAAATTCGTCGTATCCACTGGTGGGAAACTTAAGTCGATTCCAATTCTGAGCTCTTGAAAGTTAAACTACTGTCATCATTATATTCATTTTTGTGCACACTGACGGAATTTAATGGGCTATTTAAAATAAATAAGCACATTTAAAATTTTTAAATCTGCAAAATTGTCATAAAAACCGGCATTTATTTTTAAAAAAATGATACTATTTGCATACAGTTTGTTCTTATAATCGTGGTTTTAATTACTTTGGCTCAATTGCGATTATACTTCAATATTTCTTGTTGTGAATTTAACGTGGGTTTGTAGAAGAGATTTATCAAAACGAAATTCTAAGAAGAGGAATTTATTTTTGTCTTTACCAAGTATTCCCTATTCATTTTGTACAAGATAATGGAACGCCACTTAATGACAATTGATATTTGAATATTGATTATAAAATACGGTTATGCACCTCTCATTCATATCAATGTGACCTTAATAATCTTTAATAATAAGAGCAGTGTAAATGATCTCTGAAATATTTTAATTGAAGATTTACATTTTCTATTTACTTTTCAAAATACGCCTCTTAGTTCTTGCTCAATTTCTAACTGCGAATTTTTAACATTAAGGTATGAAGGCCAGTATGAAGAAACAATCTTATGAGGATTGCTATTAACTGATTTGGTTTCTACCTTACCGTCTGAACGTTGAAAATAGAATTTTCGTAGTAATTTTACACGTAAAATAACTAGAATCTGATGAAATAAGAAAAATATTGAGAAGTTATCGCATTTTGAGGAATACTACTGTAAAATTTGTATTTATAAAGATTTGGTCAATCAAGCAAATTATTTAAAACAACAATTGCGTTATCATAGATTTTGAAAATTTTGAATGGTATATTTTTGTTGGCAATTTATTCTAATTACATCATTCTTTTTAATTTCAAGAACAAACATTACAAACAACAGTGATAAACACCTTTCCGAAACAAAATTATTTACTCTTATAAAAACACTTTCTTAATGTCACATCAAAATAGCAGCATTACACAATCAATAGTCCCATACGTTATGCATAATAAATGCACAATACCGAAATAGAAATGACTGATTCACTGCAAAATGCTAATGCTTTTAGGGATTTTAAGAATAGAAATTGCGCAGGGTACTACAAATTCCCTTAGACTGATCATAGTTTTTCCAAATCTCTTCTCTTAACATACTTGATTACTTACGGTTTTAAATTGGCAGATGACAAATCAATTATTAATATTAAGCAAGAAATAATTCGTTTTTGATGTATAATGCTGTTATAAAATTGATTTTTTCAGACAAACACAGTTTAAGACGGACATACTCATGTACTAGTTTTTAATTCGACTGAAATACCTGATATTCCATAAATAAATTCATCAAATCAAATAGCATCAATTTAAACACCATGAATACAACATAAATCAGAAATTATCTTTAAAAGAAATATGTTGCACGACATGGAATAAATTAATTACCTTTTGCTCTTGTTGCGATACGAGGTGTTTGCATTCGCTTTCTACCTGACTTTTCCAATACGAGATTTTTGCATCCGCTTTCTACCAGATTTTTCAAATACGATTTGTTTGCATCCGCTTTCCACTAGATCTTTCAAATACGAGTTGTTTGCATCCGCTATATACCTGATTTTTCCAAATACGAGGTGTGTGCATGCACTGTCTACCAGTTTATTCTAATACGAGCTGTTTGCAACTGCTGTCTATCTGTTTTTTCCACACGACGTGTTTGCATCCGCTGTCTACCTGATTTTTCCATACGAAGTGTTTGCATCAGTTGATTACCTGATTTTTCCACACGATGTGTTTGCATCCGCTGTCTATCTGATTTTTCCACACGACGTGTTTGCATCCGCTGTCTACCTGTTTTTTCCTGTACGAGGTGTTTGCATCCGCTGTTTATCTGATTTTTCCACACGACGTGTTTGCATCCGCTGTCTACCTGATTTTTCCATACGAGGTATTTGCATCAGTTGTTTACCTGATTTTTCCAATACGATGTTTCTATCTGATTTTCGCAATATTGCATAAATAAATGCGAAAACCGCACATATTGGACCAGACACAAGCATCTACTTAGTTTATAATCGGGTTTTGTCAAATTTGTGTATCTTTCAGCTCTGTAGTAAGTGTGCTTGAGCAGGCAAGCTCTGCATTGCACAGCACATTTCCATGTTTAGCCGGTTCAGAGCATTACGTTAGTAAACAATGTGGTCAGTTATAGCGGAACATTCCCCATTTTGCCACGTGCTGAGTCGACATTGTCATCTTTAGTAAACTGCTAGTCTTCCGAAATAAATACTTTATTTTATACACTAGGATTATTCAGTACATATTCTTACTAAATTGAAGAAGTAATTCTGTATGCAAATGAGACACGAGCTTAAAGGTAAACCACAGGAACTTTTTAAATTACAAAACGTGGCGATTACTAAATCAAAATGTCTGTTTCTGGTAGATTAACAAAAGATCATACTCACTAATACAGTGTTAATATACTTCAAATAATCAAGATGGATAAAAATGGAGAATATGTGCTATTTAAAATTCAAAAGCTTTACAGAATTTACAAAAAAAATTGTTGCTTTCGCAGGTGCATAATCGCCACGAAAGAACGACTGGAGTCTGCAAAAGAAATGATAATCATGTTTATAGGTTAGTAGATTATTCACCTCAAAGAAAAAAATAGATTTTCTTCCAAATGTCGTTTAATCGATGAAGTCTTCAATTAAAGTACATTCTTTAATTTACACGAATATTCACTTCTAATTAGGATTCTAATAGATGGCCTAAAATTTCGTGTCCTCTATCCTGACACCTCATCAGCGGACTTGCTCTAGACCGTTTGTGCTTGTTGTGTTTGTTTAACATGAAGAAATTTCTCACATATTAAATTATGTCTGAAAAAGAACATACGAAATGTCCGTCAGTTCAACAGATACTCTAACGGAAGAGAATAACCATTTAAATACCAAATAAACGTTGTTAACATTCAATAGTAATTTTAAATATTATATTTCCAACTTGCAGGTGAAGACTTTGATCTGCCGTTTCTTTCTGCCTGGAGTCTGAGGAATATCATTGCCAGTTTACCGGCATCACATTTTCTAATGCCACGAAAATTGGCCTGGCCAGATTACGAATACTTTCTTAATATTCAGAAGGAAAACCTGAAATTTGGAACTGGGAATCTGCCTGACTTGTTTAAATTGTTCGATGATGAACAAGGTTTGTTTAGCTATTTTCATTGTCATAATTACATTTTATTTTACATATGTTATGACGAAACTATTATCTTGTAGGGGTCGATTTCCGGGGGTTGCTATCTTGTTCGTGATTTCATACCCGTCCTACAAATCAATGGTGGCTATTATTACTACCCGTGCGCCTAATCAGTCTCTGATCCTTTTCGGATGGTTGATATGAGAAAACCGAAACTTGGTTTCATACATATATTAGATATAATGTTGCAAATAGAAATATAATTCACAGTTAGTTCAAATTGAATATATGTTGGCCAGCTGCAAAAGCAGATTTTATGCAAAAATAGATCTAACACCATTCACAGTTAAACTAAATTGTCCGTCTCCTAGACGTCAAAGATTAAAATGATTTATATTTATAAAGTGAAATGTTTTGCGCACAAGAAATTATTCTTACACAAATGTCTGGATTGGAATGAATATTGTCAAATGATTGAAAACACATGATAATCTGAACATAGTAAAATGATTTATGTTATAAAGAAAAATGTTCTGTATAATCCGTATAACGACTTCAATGACAAAAAAACTCACAAATATTTAGTTCAGTGTTTTATCCTCAGGTTATTATATTAATCCATTGTTCTCTGAAGTTCGGATAGTCTTACACAGTAATTCCAATGCGTAACTTCTACAACTAAGCGAAATAAGTTCACTGAGACACAATAGTCCACTGCGTGTTTCATCCGTATCGTGCGCGGTTTTGTCTATTCTATAAAACCCCATTAATTACAAATAAAATTACAGTTCGAGAAATATCGATTAAAACTGCTTGAAACTAACAGAGATTGTTTCAAAAATCACCGTAAAGAGGAATATGGTATAAGAACAGATTTAGATTATTTGACCTTAAAGAGCACTGTATCGAACATCATTGGGTTGTAACACGGAGCCGCGTGTTACAATCTTTTCACAAGGACTTAAAACTGGTTTAAATTGAACCTTCCAATTTCTTATCAAATTCGTTCTAACCGTCGACACAGTTTCCGATAGAATGTGTTTGTAACTAACTTATTTTTCAATTAAGCAAAAGCGCAACTTTTATGTTATGAACAGCTATGTGCCAGTTGAAACTGAAAAATGTGGTGATTGTTAAATAATTATATGTAGATCAAAGTAAACTTTTAAGCACGCCAATAAACTGAAACCTCGCATTTGTCGACAGGCCTCCAAAAAGTCATTTTGTAATTTATCTGTCATAATAAAGTCTCGATTTTTTGTATATTCACTTTAATTAACTGAAAACCGATTACCTGTCATTGAACAAAAATTCATAATAATCTCTATGATAGAATCCTTAATAGGCTCCATAAATTTTATATGTGGCGAGTTGAATTTCAAGTCGCATAGCCGAAGACTATGTGAGTCTGACTCTTGATAAGCAATACCTAATACGCAATAGCAGATTGACTGTTTATAGTAATAATAATTATATGATTAATGTAATTTAGATGGAATAAAAAATATCTCAAACAAGCACGAACCTAGTGATTTTTAAACAGCTAAAAATATAGTGTTAAATTATTCACCTGCACCCATTGACAAGTTTCTGCCTTTATTTTACATCAGCTAAATATGAAATAAGACTGACTAAAATGGGTCGTTGCGATTTTATAAAGAGACATCTTAAAATCATAACTGTAGAGTCGCTTTAAATGGTTCAAATGTATGGTGTTACGTTTAGAAAATGTAAGATCAATAAATGAAGCATTTAATCACAAATTGAGATACAACTTTTATAATCAACTTCCAGTGAAAAATGATAATTAATTCTTAATAAATTCATTAAAACGAACTGCAACAAACTGACAGTACGGTCGTTAATAAAGACGAACTCCTTTTCGTGGCATAGGATGATTTAGCAGTAGGAAATTGTTAAAAATCTTTACACCGAATAATAACGACACTACCTGATTATCGGGTTGCGATCCGATTTATTTGCATCCGCTGTCTTACTGATTTTTTCTCCATAATTTTCGATATCCAGTTACGGATATCTTTTTCAATGGAAAGCTCATATCATACTAAGTTGACAATCAATATGTCAAGTGGAAATATTAGTTTAAACTGCCTCATTTATACTTGTTGTTAGATCTCTTAAGCATAACATGTTTTTTTTTAAATTCTAGGAAAGTGTTTGCCAAATTGGTTTGTGTATATGTCTGCATGTGTACACGCTTCAAAATGAGATTACAGTGATTTAGTCACAATTAATGACAACTCACTAGATAAGCGTACGCCATGCCTGTGTGTATGTATTCTCGTTTGTTTTTGATTGAGGAGTAATCACGTACTGCACGTGTACACTCATCCCAGTGAAATTACAGCGATTTAGCAACATTTGCCTAATCACTTGATAAGCGTATGCCACGTCTGTGTGTTTGTGTGTGTGTGAGCGTTTGCTTAAGACTGAGAAATAATCTGTTACATGTAATTAACGGCACGTGTAACAGAAATTCACATGAAACTAAAATTATAACTGTCATTTCCTAAATGCACACGTCAGACCTTTTTTTACACGTACTATCTTAAATGAAGTAATTACGAGTGGCATCCCGGTGAGGAGGGGGCAAGATACTGGGAATACAGTGAATAATTTAGAGTAGGCAAAATCAAATTATAAACGGAAAAGTATTCTACTAGGGTAGATAGTTAAAATAAAAAAATAAAAGGGGATCGTAAAAGAAATTGAAAATTGTCTGATAAAGAAAGATGCAAACATAAATGTTTGTTAAAAGGTGCTACACTAACAACAGAACGTAAGATAACAGATAAAATAAGGATAACATGTAATCAAGGATGAAATAATAAGATAATCAGAAAATAAATTAGGCGATATTGAATTACTCACCCTCCACCTCTGTAAGTTAATATCAGTCCAGTGTTCTTATTCTTTTACTTGAGCGAGTTTCTGATTCTGATTCTGATTTGTGCAATCTTCGTTTTCTACCATTATTTAGTGCTGTATTCCAAATAGGACCTAGTGATTTTTCTACGGCTGTTTCATTCATTATGTCATTTCTCGATTTAATTTCGATGGATTCTCTAATCAGTCTAGTCGATCTGCTACGGCTACAAATTGATATACGTCTGCACCCATCCCAATTAATTGTGTGTCCTGTCTCTACTGTATGGCGTGCAAGATCTGATCTATTAACATGGGCATACTTGCATGCGGTTTTATGTTCCCCTCTTCTAACCTTAATTGGGCGCATGGTTTCACCCACATACATCAAGTTACAGTCGTTACATGGAATTTCATATACTCCTGATGTGTCTAACGGTTCTATTTTCTCCTTTTGGTTGGGAAGTTTAATACCTAGGGTAAGGGTCTGTTTTAAAATAGTACGTATATTGTATTTTGATGCTACCATTTTGATTTTCCTACTTAGTTTAGAGTCAGGTATAACCATTACCCTCCGGTCATCTTTTGATTTATTTGACTTCACGTACTTCCAGTCATGATTAAATTTACTTATAACGCTCATTATAGTTGCTTCAATTAACTTTAGAGGATACCCATTAGCACTGAATATTTCTCGCAGTCTACCTAATTCAATCTCTCTATGTTTTTTATCTGTTAATCTTAAGCTTCTTATTATCATCGATTTTAAGATACCGATTTTCATTCTTTATGGATGATTTGAATCGAAATTAAGAAGGATACCTGAGTAAGTATCCTTCCTATAAACATCCCGTTCTAGTTTTGTACCATTTCTAATTAACTTGACATCCAGAAATGGTAATTCGCCACATGATTCATTTTCAATTGTAAATTTAAGCTCGCTCACCTGATTTGCTATGTTTAAGAAATTTATCAGTTGATCCTCCCCGTGATTCCAAATAACTAATATATCATCCAAATATCGTACATACAATTTTGGATTTAGGGGTGTTATATCTAGGAGGGTTTTCTCCATGTAATGCATGAAGATATTAGCTATTGGAACCGATAGTGGTTGCCCCATTGGAACACCTCTAATCTGCTTATAAAATGCATTCCTAAATTTAAAATAAGTGGAGGACATACATACGTACATCATCTCCATGACGTGTCTTATCGTCATTTTGCTTCCTTCCAATATTACTGGATGATCAACCAGGAAACGCTGAAAATAGTCTAGTGCTTTAGGTACTGGTATATTGGTGTACATTGACACCACATCTAAACTCACCAATCTATCGTTTTCATTTAGCTCACATTTATCGACAATCTCAACCAAATGGTATGAATTCATCAAAGTATGGTCTAAGAAGTACGAATATTTCCTTATTCTATGGCATAGAAACTTAGACATTTTATATGTTGGGGAGTGTTGGACATTAACAATAATTCTCAAGGGGTTGCCTGATTTATGTATCTTTACTAAACCATACACTCTGGGAGCGACTGTATCTCTTTGTATGAGAGCGTTACCATGCGCTTGATCTAATTCTCCATTAGCAATCATGTTATTGATCAATAATTTAACTTCTTCTTGTAACTTATTCGTGGGATCTTTATTAATTTTAGTGTATACCTCTATATTGTCTAGTTGTTCATACATTTTATCATTATAGTCAGATTGAATCATCAGAACCGTCGCTCCTCCTTTGTCTGCTTTCAAACATATCACACTGTTTGCTATTAACTCTTTCCTGAGACTTTTTATTTCATAATTTGGTTTATATTTTTCCTCTGCGTACGTTAGCACAGCTGCGGCTACGTCTAATTCAAACCTAACTTTATTCTTGTCTGAGAGGAATTGTGCTGTTTTAACAGCCTCAGTAATTATCTCATTTTTTGGTGATTTCTCAATTTGGATAGCTGTATTCAGACCACGATTAAGCATTTCCAGCTGTTTCTCATTAAGATTTATTTTAGAGAGGTTTACCACTCGATTAGTTACAGCAGGACACGTCCTAACTGTGGTCTGTCTACAGATGCCCAAATTTCCTAACTTTCTATCATGCCTGATGTGAACCTTTTTTATCTCCCTATTACGTGCGCCATCAGTAAAATCCTCTATACATTTAAAGTCATCCGCGTGCAAAAAGGAAAGTAACATAGATCTTATTTTAGTTTTCTCTCTAATTAGTTCATATTTGCGTTTTTCTAAATCGCTAATCAATGTATTCATTATGTTCAAAGTCAGTTCATGTTTAAGAGATCTACCTTTATCATTTAAATGAAATGGCAATTTAAATTTAAAACATTTAGGAATTACACAATGTTTTAAACATATTTTAATGAAACGAATATTTTCCACTTGCCTTACTAATTGTTTTTTATGTGATGATAATGATTTTGCAGCTTCACTGTTGTAGCACCGTATTTAGTACCTAAATAAGATTTAAAAGAAACATGTTGCGCGACAGCGAATAGATCATTTACCTGATTATCGGGTTGCGATCCGATTTGTTTGCATCCGCTGTCTTTTCCGCTGTCTTTTTCGCCATAATTTTCGATATCCAGTTACGGATATCTTTTTCAATGGAAAGCTCATATCATACTAAGTTGACAATCAATATGTCAAGTGGAAATATTAGTTTAAACTGCCCCATTTATACTTGTTGTTAGATCTCTTAAGCATAACATGTTTTTTTTTAAATTACACAGTGAAGCATAATATTTCTTCTATAGAAATGGATTCAATAAATAGCAAATTTGGGGACAGTCTATTCGTGATAATTTTGTTTAAAGCTAAGTCATATTTGGTTGAAATAAAAATTCTATTTCTTTTAATATGAGTGACATTTGCTTGTTTATAAGTAATTCAAATTTTAGCTAATTGTTTAAAATGGCATTTTTCATTAGCGCAAATCCATAGATAGACATTGTTTCCGGTGTAGCGTGTAGCAGTATAATTATTGGAAATTGCATTTTATGTGCTGCAGAATATGTAATTGCTGTATTCGTGAAATGCAATGTAATTCTAAATTAATTTTTTAGTCAATGCTTAATAGTTCCGCTATTGTCCCATAACTCATTGATCTTCGTTTCCTAATTATTTAGATTAAGCATAATTCAGCGACAGTTTGATTTTGATCCTAACAATCGGAAGAAAACGGGTGAAGTTGGAAGTCGCTTTCCCAATATCTTTGATACACCTGTTAAATATTTCGCACCTCGTGTTTTTTCTACCGCCAAAAATAGGTCATACTCCGTTATATGAATTCCACTAGACTATTTTAGCGGTTTTTTCTACACCTTTAATAAACGATATCTGTACACAATATATTTACTAAATAAGTGGAAAATGTTAAAAATAAAAAAAATTTGAAAAAGCAGATATATTTTCATTTTTAAAATAGTAATTCAGCATTTACTGAATTCCTAGAATATTGTTGTGTAGCAGCTTTTAATCAATTACAGTATTATATATTTTTTAAGTGAGTGTGTGCGTTTAATGAAGTACATTAGTTGTTTTTCTTATATTTAAGTAAAATTCCTTAAAAAAGTATAAACTTTAGTCAAAAAATTAATTAAATTTAAATTTATTATTATTAAAATATACAGCGCTTGGACTATACAATGATACAATGCACTTGATAGATGGAAGTGTTCCTCCGAGTGATGTCGAAGAAGTTTACTGCATTTACAGTTCCGAAATAAAAACACCATCCCGAATCAACGCAAAATCCGTTAAAAATTTAAAATTGGGATTAGCCACTGTCGAGACGATTTGGGCGACGGCTATGTCAACAAACGCAGTTTGGAGATATGCAAGCAATGGTCAAGTGTTGGATATTTGGAAGTGCCAAATAGGACACATATGGACGTAATATCAGCCAAGCTTACAACTAGTATCATATCAAGAACGCTGACTTGTGGAAATTGAAATAATGTCCAATTTAGGCGTTCAAAAATAAAAATCTTCCTGTTTAATATGGCTACTCAGCATTAAAAACTAATATCGTGTTACATCTTAATTTTGCATTATTACTCGTGCCGATAAGCAAATAATGAAAAAGTTTATTATATTTTCTGTTGAGGCTTTATCGCAAAATACCATCATGCTATTAACAAATAATTCAGCAGTGTTGCATGATTTCTTTAATTTTCATATTTCCTTTATCATTTACCTATCTTGATGAATTTAATTTATTGTTCTTACCCAAAACAAAATACAAGTCAATTATATTAATGCGTTATCTATAAAAAAAGAAGTGATAGAAATTGATTATTCTTTTGGAATCATTCAAACATAGGAAAGCTTTTCAAATTGGTTAGAAATTTTTTCTGAGTAAAATAGGTAAGCAATGTTGCTGAAATTTATTTTAAGCATTGTTCTTTGCTTAATTTGGCTAACTGTCGCCAAAATTGGAAGAACTTCTTCCTTCTATTTCTTTTCAAATTTGTGTTCTCGAAACATATAGAAAGCTTTTTCTCAATATCAGATTCCATGGAATTATTTTAACTACTATTTGCCTTTTCGTGGAGATTATCATAATTTAAGTTATTAGATATTTTTTCGTTATTTAATAGACGAACTGATTGATATTTTTTAATACCTCAAGAAGAAATATCAATAGATATTAACGTACAACGCAAAATGCTCTTGTAACGGAGCTTTTTATGTAAAAGCTAATTGCTAAGTTAAAAATTAAATTTATTAAGATCACTGCTGTGTGATATGTATCCGCGGCATGCTAAGTTTGTAAAACATTGTTTTAAAAAAATTTTATCGCAAAGAGCATAGCCAAAATTAATAATGCATAATTATATGTTACTAATCTTATGCGCAGTTACATTACATGGTGACAGCGAGGTGAAAATTAACACCGCTCCAAAGGATTTATAGGAAACTTATTTAATGAGACAGCAAAATTGATTATGACATAAAATTATCAAAATAAGTCCATTTTTTTCGTTAATTAAGAGAATGATGCTGATTTATTCCAGCTATTTTTTGCGCAGCGCATATGAAAATTATTGAGCAAATTTTTCAGAATTAACTTTACCGGCTTTTCGTATTGCATTAATATGCTAAATCATTTTATTGTGAAAAAAACTAACAAAACGCATGCATATTTTTTTATTTCATACCACGGTTATCGATTTCTACATATCCTGTTGCGCAATGTGTAGAACGTTTTACCTTACAAAGTAACTCAGTTTTAATACCAAAATGTTGTTTACATAAATGTATATTTAGTCGAAATTTGCGAAAATGATTGACCTTATTTTTCGCATTCTAACAATCTATGTTTTGCTTTATACCAAAAATGATGTTTATTTTAAATATATTTCTTCCGATAATTTACTTTTTTAAATTGAAATATTCATTTTCTATATTAATACTCAAAATGCACATAGATATTCAAAATAAACACATGGTTGTATTCTATTAATAACTAGCTTCAACGTAACCAAGTATTGTCTAAATTTAAAGCACAAAAAATTCCCGATATGATGACCGGTGGTTTGTCTTATTGGCGAAGTTCGCACGATCTCCCTTAGCAAATATAAGTATTTAATTAGAAATTGTTGAAATATTTCCATTACAACTTCGTTATTTATTTACATTATTACGGGGTAATTTCATTAATTAATTGTTTAATCGATTTGTCATTATTATTTAATTGGTTTATTTGTAATTTATTTAGTCAGTTAGTTAGTTATTTAGTTTTTTATCTACTAAAAGGATTACTAAACTACATAATTATTGTTTTATTGAGTTAGGCATTTATTTTTTTAGTTAGTTTGTCAGTAACTTATTTGATTTGTAACATTTTTAATTAGTTGTTTGTATGTTAGCTTGTTGGTTGTTTAATTGGTTAATTAGTTACTTTGCTATAATCAAGGTTGCGAACTTGATACAAGCAAGTTACTTATATTTAGTCAGTACAAACGAAGAATTTTATAATGTAGAAAAGGCATTAATTATATGAATATTCATTTTAATGTCACTTCCTCATGTAACGTGGTATCTGTTTAATAATGACAGGTTGGGGATGGTTAGTTGGAACTTTAGGACTAAATGGAATCTATATAAGTTCTACCTCATGGAAAAGCTAACCAAGATACATTAGTTAGTATATAACTGAAAATTGTATTTAGAATGGGGCAGGGTGGCTCTGTGTATAGTGCAACGGATTCCGATTCAAATGTGCCCAGGTTCGAGCGTTGTCCGCGGCAAATTATGGACAGTGCGTGATGAGTTCCCAATAAGAACAAAACTGGTCTACTGAATGAATTGTTTCTTTTTAACTTTATGCAACTCTTTGCAAATAATGAGAAATGTATGTATATAATGGGCAGCTGTTTGTATCATGATCGCACCCTTAATGTAATTTATATCACCGCCCGCGCAACCAATGTTTATTTAGCTAGAAAAATCCAAACTTATTCTAATATACACCTGTAAAGACGAATTTCATTTTGAAAGATTTAGCGTGATTAATAATTATTTCTGACAATATTTAAGAAATGGAAAATTTAGAGCCAAAATATGCGTAATTTTAGTTGACAAACGGCTAAAAATCTAAAGCATCGGGGCAAATAAACAGTGTCAAATTTTTGTTTTAATCTCTGAGGAAAAAAATTTCCAATAAAAAATAAATGTAGTAAAAAGCTGTTTGAGCAATATTTATTTCTATATGACCGTTAGTCGATTTCAGCATTTTCAGTTTTTTTTACATCCGCTATTTTAAAGGAGCAAGTTGATCATTCCATATTGATTTTCATGCAGCATATTTTGTAAGATCATAGGGCCTAGCATAAAATGAATAAAAGCTTTCATATTTTATAGGTGGCGAAAACTTTATGCCGAATTTTCTTTGATTGATTTTTCCTACTAGTTCATTTGCATATGAATACGCCTAAAACATTTATTAGATTATTATTATTATTATTATT